>JASDQU010686469.1:39747-68029 GCA_032191745.1 Picea mariana
AATCGCGATTTTGATAGTTATGTTTCTTGCCTCTCCATGTCGCGAGTCGCGAAACTCCGATATGGAGTTACATCAACGGTCCACATAACCCCTTGAGATGGACAGTCCTCCTCCTTTCAGGATTTTGTGATCCCATTTTCTCCTTGCACTTTAAAGAATGTGCAGGTTCTCCTCGATCCAACGGTGGTCGGATCCTGTGCTCAGATCTAACGCCTAAGATCTATCCTTCTCTTTAGCACGTGCTCTTCTTGTTTTTATTCAGATTTGACGGCCCTCATGCTGTCAGGAGTTTTGGATGGGATCCAATGATCAACGACGCTTCTCCTCCAAGTTTACACATCCTTCTTACATGGAAGAATTTCGACTCTGCACTAATTCCTCCTGAGCCTACGTTGTTCCTGTTTGTCCATCGATACACATTCTAATCCTGCCATCTTCACTGTTGTACTTGCCATCAATGACAAGCATTATGCTATCTGTTAAACATTTTCCAACACATATAACCCTATCCATGGTCTTTGTTCGATTCAACTCTAAATTATATTTCGAGAATTTCATCTTGGGCGTTAAAGACTATCTAGCAGGGAATTCATCATTGTCATGGCATTTTCTTTTATGAATTTCACTTTATTTTCCTATGTTATTTGACTTCTTGTTTTTATTATTTGAATGTGGATTTTACTAGTTGTCTTGAGTTTGGTTACTTTTGCACAATTTATTTTTATAAGAATTAGATCAACCAATTTGATTTCTGACTCGAAGCCCCTTCTTACCCTTTTTCCAAAAGAATTCCCCAATCTTGAAAACATAATGGTAATCTTGTTCTAGTGAAGAGATGTCCAAAAATTACATTTATGTTTGGATGTATCTATGTATTCCACTATAGTACTCGAGAACCATGTTCTGCTTGGAGTCTTTAATATCCAATTTTTCACATGGGGTATGGAAGGCATTGGTGTACTCTCACACAGTTTGGTCCTTTCCCTATCAAAATATTTCCTATGTCATGTGCTAGTCATCATTGTGTCCTAACAAGTTAATAATCCTCCTTGAGGCATAGAAAAAATCCACATAACTTCCCCATATACTCTAGAACCATCTTTGGAATTTCACTCATAGTGACAATCCCACAAACATGGAGACATGACATTAGGGGTGCAAAGAAAGTCATATCATGTTAAAAAAATTCTAAACAAAGAAATAACCCTCTAATTGGTTGAACCATATTCCAAGGCTTATGCAACTATTTTGCATTTCAATAAAGGGATATCGAAAGTAACTTGTATCTTGAAGTGTGTTGTTCTTCCAAAAATATTGTTGGAGAAGTATTCCTTCATTGTTGTTGGGAATCACCAAAGGATATGGGAAAAATAATCAACCATCTCATTCATTTATCAATTAAGGGTATTCTAGATAAGAAAACATGATAGTCTCTCCTCCACCATCTTTATTGTTATCTACTATGTGAGTCCACTTCAACTGGTAACTAAGGTTGTTTGAAGGCTTAGTTAACTTGATGCCCAAATTTTGTACCTTGACCTCACAAGGAACAAGGACTAAAAAATGAAAAGGAATATATTATTTTGACACTACTCATCTAGATTGGATTGAGAATGAAATGAAAGTAAACAATAATGTAAAAAATAAATAGAAATATATAATGAAACCCAAATTATATTCCTCAAAGAACGATGAAAAACACTATATAAATATAATGACTAAAATGGTGGTATTTATTTTTAAGAAGAGATGTGCCTCCTATGATTTCATACAAATCCCATAACAAGAGGTTGACACTAAATTTTATGATCATGTTGATGGAGCACTTACTTCTTAAAAACATTCCCATGTCACCAATGAATTTCCCTTGATATTATTTCATAACATAAATACATAATTTGATTTTCCCTTAACATCCTTTTATATCTGAAATAAGTATTTTGAATTTTTTTTTAACATAAAGAGGAGAAACGTTTTTATTAATAAAAATGTGATGTTAAAAATTGTCTAAGAGGTACATAAGATTCAAAATTTTCCACTATTCTATCAAAAATTCCGTATTGAAGGGTCCCTACAATTGTTGTTATCAACTTTACATTTTCCCTTGATACATAAATTCATATACCTTGCATGTGTTCAATCTATAAAATATACCCAAAATATTTGTGAAAAAATGAAACACTAAGAAAAATCCCTCTGAGATAGGACCAAATGGGTACCATTACTCTGTTCCAGGTGCTGGAGCATTCAAATCCAATAGAGCAGTTGTTGTTTTTGGCGAGGAGGATTCATCTGAATTCCTTCGTGTGCCATTTTCTATTGGAAGGATCATGTTTTGTTGAGGTCTATCAGGAAATTCATCCCACTTTTATCTAAAATTTGTGCATTCGTGCTGTAACTTACATATTGTTTTCCTCTAGGAGATTGATTCTTCCAAAAATGTGATAAAATGAGCTGAGAGAACATTGAACTGGATTTTCAAGGATAGAATTTTGTTTTGGGAGTCTATGATATATTCTTCCAGCTGCTCCACTCTTCTAATCCAACATCATGAATCTGTGGCCTCCATTGCCTTACACCTTAATCAAACCAACAAATAAACAAGCAAAAAGAAAGAATAGAGATAAATTCCCTCTCCCAAACATAGAATTTAGAATGAAAAAGAAAGCCATGTCTAAGGTAAATAGATCCCCACAAGAAATCAATGTCACTTTCACACTTTTTCCACCCTTGGAAATAAATTTCCCACACAAATACTGAGTCCCTGTAACCAGTTTGCCACCTTTGGAAATCATTTTTTCCTGGAGCTACGGTTGAATGGAGTACAACCATGTTCTTCCCACATTGTATATGAAGGAATGAATATGGTTGGGAAAAATACAGATCCGAGTGGGTGATTTTAATAGAGGCTCATGGGAGTGCATGATGTACATGCACCCATGGGAATGGGATGGTAGCATGACTAATCTTCTTGTAATTGTTTGATTGGATGGTGGTGACTGTAAGGTGGGGTTCTTGAAAGGAGGGGGAGATTTTGCTAAAGTATTTAGTCAACAAACAAACTCCTTTATGTAACATCCCCACTATAGTCCCTAGTGTAATTAATGCATAATGTAGATACGAATGTGGCTATGGGAAAGCGATGTAATATGTGAAATGTGTTTTATGTTTTTAATAAAAGTAATGTGATTCCAGTTGCTGGGAATATGGATAGATGTGGGGGATGAGTTTTACACAAGAGAAGAGAATTCCTAGGGAGTGTCTAAGAGGGACCCAAGGGGGAAATTACTTATGAGTATTAATCCAAACCTAGTTTTTTGAAGGAATTGGTATGGAAGGCATTAGTGTACTCTCACACAATTTGGTCCTTTGCCTATCAAAATATTTCCTATCTCATGTACTAGTCATCATTGTGTCCTAACAAGTTAATAATCCTCCTTGATGCATAGACAAAATCCACATAACTACCCCATATACTCTAGAACTAGAACCATCTTTGAAATTTCACTTATAGTGACAATCCCATAAGCATGGACAAGTGACATTAGGGGTGCAAAGGAAGTCATCTCATGTTAAAAAAATTATCAACAAAGAAATAATCCTCTAATTGGTTGAACCATCTTCCAAGGCTTATGCAACTATTTTTCATTTCAATAAAGGGATATTGAAATTAACTTGTACCTTGAAGTGTGTTGTTCTTCCAAAAATATTGTTGGGGAAGTATCCCTTCATTGTTGTTGAGAATCACCAAAGGATATGAGGAAAATAATCAACCATCTCATTCATTTATCACTTAAGGGTCTTCTAGATAAGAAAACATGATAGGCTCTCCTCCACCATCTTTATTGTTATCTAGTATGTGAGTCCACTTCAACTGGTAACTAAGGTTGTTTGAAGGCTTAGTTAACTTGATACCCAAATTTTGTACCTTGACCTCATAGGGAACAAGGACTAAAAAATGACAAGGAATATATTATTTTGACACTACTCATCTACATTGGATTAAGAATGAAATGAAGGAAAACAATAATGTAAAAAATAAATAGAAAGATATAATGAAACCCAAATTATATTCCTCAAACAACAATGAAACCCAATATATAAATATAATGGCTAAAATGGTGGTATTTATTTTTAAGAAGAGATGTGCCTCCTATGATCTCATACAAATCCCATAACAAGAGGTTGACACTAAATTTTATGACCATGTTGATAGAGAACTTACTTCTTAAAACCATCCCCATGTCACCTATGAATTTCCTTTGATATTATTTCAATAAATAAATACATAATTTGATTTTCCCTTAACATCCTTTTATATCTGAAATAAGTATTTTGAATTTTTTTTAAACATAAAGAGGGGATTTTTTTAATAAAATGTGATGTTAAAAAATGTCTAAGAGGTACATAAGATTCAAAATTTTCCACTAGTCTATCAAAAATTCCGTATTGAAGGGTCCCTACAATTGTTGTTATCAACTTTACATTTTCCCCTGATACATAAATTCATATATCTTGAATGTGTATAATCTATAAAAGATACCCAAAATATTTGTGCAAAAATGAAACATTAAGGAAAACCCCTCTAAGATAGGACCAAATTGATACAATTACTCTGTTCTAGGTGTTGGAGCGTTCAAATCCAACTGAGCAGTTGGTGTTGTTGGCGAGGAGGATTCATCTAAATTCTTTTGTGTGTCATTTTCTGTTGGAAGGATAGTGTTTTGTTGGGGTCTATCAGGAAATTCATCCCACTATTATTTGAGAGTTGTGCATTTGTCCTGTAGCTTCCATATAGTTTTCCTATAGGAGATTGATTCTTCCAAAAATGTGAGAAAATGAGCTGAGAGACCATTGAATCGGATTTGTAGGGATGTAATTATTTTTTGTGAGTCTATGATATATGATTCTATCTTCTCCACTCTTCTAATCCAACATCATGAATCCATGGCTTCCATTTCCTTACACCTTAATCAAACCAACCAAGAAACAATAAAAAAGAGAGAAAAGAGATAAATTCCCTCTCCCAAACATAGAAGTCAGAATGAAAAACAAAGCCATGTCTAAGGTAAATAGATCCCCAAAAGAAATCAATGTCACCTTCACACTTTTTCCACCCTTAGAAATACATTTCCCACATAGAGATTGAGTCCCTATCACCAGTTTTCCACCTTTGAAAATCATTTTTTCTTGGAGCTATGGATGAATGGAGTACAACCATGTTCTTCCCACATTGTATACGAGGGAATGAATATGGCTGGGGAAAATACAGATCTGAGTGGGTGATTTTAATAGAGGCTTGTGGGAGTTCATGATGTACACGCACCCATGGGAATGGGATGGTAGCATGACGACTCTCATCGTAATTGTTTGATTGGATGGTGGTGACTGTAAGGTGGGGTTCTCTAAAGGAGGGGGGGATTTTGATAAATTCTTTATTCAACAAACAAAATCCTTTATCTAACATCCCCACTATAATCCCTAGTGTAATTAATGCATAATGTAGATACGAATGTGGCTATAGCCAAACAATGTAATATGTGAAATGTATTTTATGTTTTTAATAAAAGTAGTGTGATTATAGTTGTTGGGAATATGGAAAGATGTGGGGGGTGTGTTTTACACAAGAGGAGATCATTCCTAGGGAGTATCTAAATCGGACCCAAGGGGTAAAAGACTTATGAGTATTAATCCAAACCTAGTTTTCTTAATTTTGTTGTCTTTTGGAGAAACCTTCTATTTATGTTTTAGTGTGTGAGAGCCCAATCACTAAACTCATGTAAGAGGGTGGGTGTTAGGGTCACATCCCATAGTTATTGGAAATCATGGGGAAGAAGCAATCAACATTGGGTAGAGTGAGTAGTCAATTTTCTTGGAAAAATAGAGGAAATTCATATGGATTGTTACCGATAACTTTTATACATTGAGTGGGGGCATGAACAACAAGAGGAAGAAAGGAAAAAAATCACTAGAGATGGAGCAAGGAGGATGGAAGAATTTAGGAGTAGTTTAGATAATTTTGGAGTGTATTGGAGATGGAAATAAAAGAGCCATGTCTTCTGGCCCAAATAGTGAACTCTTGAGTGAGTTGCACTGTATCATCATGTGTTTTCTATTGATTTTATTGGTGGTTTTCCATGGAAGTGAGTTTCCTTGAGTTCCCAACAAAGAGTGATCCATATTTATGAGGGAATGAAATGAAACAAAGAAATAAGACATAAACACAGAGATACAACAATACTCAATTTATATTAAAGACTGAAATATGTAGAGACTATAAAAGAAAATACAGAGTGAAATGAACTCGCTAGAATGGTGGTAGCATATCTCTAAGAAGATATGTGACAGATACATGCATTTGCAAGAAGATGTTTACAATAAGGCTCCCAAGGAATTTTTAACATAAATCATAAATGAGAAACCCTAAACATCCAAAACCCTAACCTTGGAAGATGAAATTCCAAAAGGTTTGTGGGGCCCTATGCAGATAGTTGATATGTCAACTTCCCTAGGGTGTAACTTTTGCATACGATCTCCATTTGGGGCACTTGATACCTTGTTGGAAAGGTCTATCCGATGATTACACATAATGAATGGCCCAATACATGCCAAAAACAATTTATTGGTCTCTTCCATGTCAAATAAATGTCATTTAGGGCCTCAAAACAACCCTAGAAGTTTGGGACTTGAAAAACTGTAGAAAATTGCTAGAATGGAAATTGTATGTTAAGATGGTGGAATAGGTGGGAGGCCATCTATGTCCACCTAGATTAGAGAGATTCCTAGCTACATTATATATATATACATTGATAAATGAATGAGATTCCTGATGGACTAAGAGCAGTGAAGGGGTACATTCCTTGGTTTGGGTAGGTCAAAAAGAAGAGAGCTGGAAGAATTCAGGATAGCTGAAGGAGAGTACCAGTGGGTTTTGTGATATTGAGTTGTGAGTGAACTGTGAGAGGCACCCTTCTATTATGTATTCCTAACCCCATCTTGGGGGTGACTTTCTATTGAGATATAGAAAAAAATGTCTATGGTTGGGTGGAATGTCCTTTACAAGCAGATGATTGCACAAGTATTTTAAAAGATAAGCGTTTATTTGTTTTTGAGTTATTTCATGAGCTTAATTATTGTGTTGAAATATGTGTATGTGAATGGTTTAATTGTTGTTGTAATGGTTTTATTAGCTACATTCATGTTCATTTATAATTTTTGTATATGCATTTCATTATGGGTTTCAAAATATGGTGTAAAATGTGCGTTAAATCATAGTTGGTAAGCTACAGTAATTGAGCTAGCAGGAAAATTTTCATTTTTACGTGAATTCCACTTGGTATTATTCCTTAGTAGAGCTGGGGAATGTTACAATATGGTATAATAAAATAAGGTTGCAATACTATCCTGCAGTAGCACGCTACATGACAATTGAATTGGTTTGAATCATATTTTTATTTGGGGTAAAAATTACTTTTCTACGAGACAACATTGGATAGAGAAATTCTCATGGTTTAAAGTTGTTATTCATCCATGGAAAATTTTCAAAGATAATATTCATGGTATTGGATTTCCAATGAGCCATCGTTTTCTTGATTTGGATAACCAGATTAGAAGTTATTTCGTTCAGAAGGTCGATGCTCAACAACCATCGACCTAGTTTCACATGGATCCTTGGATGTCAATCTGTGATCTATTTTATTTATCCTACATGCATGGGGAAAGGTCCAATGGAACTATTTATAAAGAAAAATATACTCCTTAGTGACTTCTGTGTGAAGCACAGAGAGAGCCGCAGAACCTTGTGGATCTCACACACAAAATATACTTTTGGCTAAGGTGCTTGGTTCCCAGTGAGATGATAGACCAATGCTAGATTGAAATTTAGTTGGTCATAGGTTGCAAAGGGATGGTCTAGTGCTCGATGGATTGACATCATATCAAAGGTCATTTGGTTGGAGGTATATGTGAGGTGGCCCGGTGGTCGATGCCCTGGTGGTCCTATGAACCTGACTAAAGTGAAGTGGAAGTTCCAAGAGGTCAGGGGTGTTCTAATAAAAACTTGGTGGTCAGTGGCCTAGATCAGACCTACATCGAATCATGGATTTTTCATTGTAGGCATGTGTGGCATGGCCTGGTGGTTCGGTGTCCCTTTGGCCAGTGGTCCAATGTCCCGGTGGACCAAATCAGAGTCATTTGGGAGAGCAGGTAACAAGTTAACTGTAGTGGTCTGGTAGAGAGGATTCATTTTGGGACTGGAATGGATTCCATCTGGGGTTTCACGAGGTGAAAGGGGCACGTTTCCCAGTAGTCGATTTCGAGTGTCCCGGTCACTAAAGCCCGTCGATTGAACCGAATTGGAAGCTTGTAGAAGAGAGAGATGAGAAAATGAAGAAATTCCCTGGTGAATGGTGGCTCAGTTACCAAGAATATATTAGTGAAAAACAACAAATAAATAGTGAATTATCATTAAATTTTAAGTTTTTTGAAGTTTATTATCTTGTATGGAATTTTTGAAAGAGATTTTAAAGTGAAAGAGATTGAGGAGAGGTTTTCGATGAGTTATTCTGAGAACAAAACAATGAAAGATCAGATCCTGCCACTAAGAGGGGCAGGGTGAATTAGTGACACAATAATTTTATTAATTTTCTTTTGTTAATGCAAACATAATTTTAACACAATATTTTATTGTGGAACCCAATTGGGAAAACCACAAATACTTTTCTATTAACTGTAAAATTTTGTTTTACAAGTTACATAGAAGGAAGATGTTCTTCCTTTTCGGTCAACACCAACTGATCAAGATGCACCCACACCCTTGTTCACCAGCACCAACTGGTAGGAGGATTCAACCCCTTCTTAGTCAGCTACAACTGACAAGGAATCACCTACTCCCTTTGTTCACCAGCACCAACTGGTAGGAAGCTTCAACCCCTTGTTTAGTCAGCTGCAACTAACAAGGAAGCACCTACTCCCCTGTAGGCTCCAACCTTCCCTTGCTTCACCCAACCACCCTTAATTTCTGAATCTAGAAAAACTTATGTATCATACACTAGATTGCATAATTTCTTTGTCTCCTTCTATTCTTGATCTTCAATAAGACATTGACAGGCACCTTAGAACTAATAGTTCTTCATCTTGGACTCTGCTTTTGTTTTGATCTTCTTCAATGGATTGCATAGACACATTATTCTCACCACACTTCCCCATTTATATAATCTTCAAAATGGTGTGAGTTATGATGCATTGTGTCCTTTCATTTGGACCAACGCACCTCTTCGATTAACTTAACCATAATCATTGTTTTTATCATTCTTATCGTGGAGGATTTTCATAAATTGATCATAGATATGGATCAATTTCATCTTTTAACTTGATCTCGAATCTCTGCAAATATTTGCATAAACCAATTTTTGTAGAAGCGCTTCCTTCAAACCATTTTCATATGATTGATAACCCAAAACGACAGACTTATCAAATTTAGCGACGTATTAGCTTTTGCCTCTATATCTCTTATTCCATATGACCAATGACAATGACCATACGCTAGGCCAAATGAGCACTTGAGCACTTATCAGAATCAACAGTCACAATTTAATCTCCCGACGAGATGGACGACTGTCGGGACTTCAGGACTTGCAACATTTCAAATCTTATGAATAAGGTTTTGTCGAACAGATTGGATGGTTTACATTCATTTTGCCGAACCAGATCAATCATCAGATTTGATCCTTACACAAATTAATACGACGATTGGGACTTAATCAAGCATTGAGACGGATGGCCATTATTTACTTCGAGACTTCATCTATTCTTCTTACTCTATCCTTCCACTATTATAGATCAATGATCGAGAATTCTCTTGAAGTGTTCCTTCAGATCGAATGACACATGTACACTTCATGACTTTGGCATTTGGTACTTTAGGACTTAGGAAATTTGTTGGTGGTGAAACTCCTGAAGTAAAACTCCCAGAGTGACGTAACTTTTTGAAATCACTTTATGACATGGCACAGGCTGAGTGGCTGCCACGTGTCACTCAGATTCATGATTTACACATGCCTGAAATGTTGATTTCATCTTGACACTGGTTATTATCTGACTGTGCCACGTATCCTTGTTGATGTGGTCTGCCACATGTCCTTGTTGACGTGGTCTGCTGACGTAGATCTCCTGATGTGAAACATATTCATCTCCTTGATCTAATGGTTAGAATAGTATCTGAAATGTATATGATATCGAGGACTGAGAGTGACTTCAGAGTTTCGGCTTTCGGGACTTCGGGTAGTTCAATTTCTCAACTTCACAATTATTTTGAAGTGAGATTCCCTGAAGTGTAACCTCCTCACAAATTCTAACCTGAAACGAATGTTGTTCGTTGATCATGGTTTTAGATCGACGACTCGATCTATCTGCAATGTTGCTTTGCCTTGGTTTAAATCCAACGACCCTTTATCTTTTCTTATCCAATATTTCAATTTTAAAATGATCCAATGATTGTCGGGTATTCAGATATTCAAATTCTCATCCCTTTTACCTTGCTTATCCTATCCTTCCACTTAATTTGATACGACGACTAAAAAAAATTTGAGTGATCGAGATCTCGGATCTCAGCCCTTGCGTATCCTATCCTTCACTCAAAAGTGATCCGACGATGGTTGATGGAAATTCAGGTAATCGAGATCTCAGATATAAGCTCTTGATTATCCTATATTTCCACTTTAAAATGATCCAACGTGCTAGAAGACTCTCAAAGAAGATCAACGATCAAGGATGATTGTGGAACCACAACTTGTGAGTGATTTAATTCATCACCCAAGCTCCACAATTTGAAGTTGTGCGTTTGTTGGTGAGTCAACCACAATCACTGATATTTGAACCTATAAGATCTGATGGTCCTAACTAATTGTGGGATTGGAAATAACACAATTTTTAATTCTCCTTTCACTCTTCATAATCTATCCCTGTCATTGATTTGGCGCATGCGTATCAACAATCCTGATTTGACCTATGGGGATTTTGATCCCGATCACATTTCTGTATTGCGCTTTTTATTTTGAGTTTCATCGTGCCATCTCTTATGATATTTGATCTTCATTCTCTAACCCTCCTGAGATTTTAATATTTGCATGTCATCCTACTGTTTGACATAAATGACAACACATAAATGACACTATGTCCAACAATTCCCCCCTTTGTCATTGATGGAAACACTCCAACTTCATACACAATATCCCCCTGTGATGATGCTTCTCTTCTCTGAAGTTATTCTCCCCCTTTGAAATCAATGGAAAATGGTTTCTTCCCTTATGGTAAAGCTCTGTTCTGACAAGAATCTAAACTCGGGTAACTCCTCTTGCAATCATACTTTTCCTGTCATACTGAATGACTCCTTCTGACTTTGATTATTGTCTCCCCCTGATTTGGTGCCAATTGATGCATTTTTTTTTTAGAGAGAGATTTAGGTTGGAAGAAGGATTACTCCCAATTTTTTCCCGAGATATTCAAATACATCTATGCTTAAGGGTTTTGTGAAAAGATCTTCCACCTGTTCTGGTGTTGGAACATATTCTGATTTAATGTTCTTATTTTCAGCCTGATCTCTTAGATAGTGGTATTTTATGGGAATGTATTTTGATTTGGAGTGTTGAACAAGGTTCTTGGAGAGAATTATCGTGCTTGTATTATCACAATGGATAGTAGTAGGTTCTTCAAATACTATTTTAATGTCTTGTAAGGTTGGTTTCATCCACTCCACTTGTGTGCAACATTCTGCTGCTGAAATATACTCAGCTTCAGTGCTAGATAGAGAAATTGAGGATTGTTTCTTGCTTATCCAAGCTACCAATGATTCTTCCAAAAAGAATCTCTTCCACTTGTACTTTTTTTGTCTTCTATACTAGCTTCCCAATCTGCATCTAAATAGGCTTTTAAAGTGAATGAATCCTTGTTAGGGTACTGCAAACCAAGATCTAAGGTTCCTTTCAAATACCTAAAGATTCTTTTTACAGCTTGAACATGGCTCTCCTTTGGTGTTGCTTAGAATCTAGCCACCATCCCAACTGCTTGCTTGACATCAGGTATGGAAGTTGTTACATAAAGTAAACTCCCAATCATTGATCTGTAGTGTTTTGGATCTACAACTTTGAACTCATCTTCCTTGCTTATTTTCCATCCAATTGTCATAGGTGTACTAACTGGTTTGTAATCCTCTAACTGGAATCTCTTAAGCATATATTTAACATACTTATATTGATGGATAAATAATCCACCTTTGGATTGTATTATTTGTAATCCAAGAAAGAAATTCAGTTCACCAAGCAAGGACATTTCAAATTCTTGTTGCATCCTTCTAGCAAAGTCCTTACTCGTGTTTTCATCATCACTACCAAATATAATATCATCAACATATACTTCCACAATAATAATGTTATTACCAAAAAATTTACAATAAATATTGTTGTCTGTTGATCCTCTTTTGAGACCTTTCTTTTGTAAATAAGAATCTAGCCTTGCATACCATGCTCTAGGTGCTTGTTTTATCCCATAGAGTGCTTTCTTTAGTTTACATACATAGTCTCCTTCGTTATTTAATTGGAATCCTTCTGGTTTCTCAATATAGACGTCCTCTTAAGTTTCCATTGAGAAATGCTGACTTGACATCCATTTGGTACACTTTGAATTTTATGTAGCTGGAGAAAGCTAAGAACATCCTAATTGTCTCTAATCTAGCCACAGGTACAAAGGTTTCTTCATAGTCTACTCCTTCAACTTGAGCATACCCTTTACATACCAATATGGTTTTGTTCCTGATTACTTTCCCATTCTCATTCATTTCGTTTTTATATACCCATTTAGTTCCAATGACATTTTTGTTTTTTGGTCTTGGAACTAGTTCCCAGGTTTGATTTTTTTCAATTTGGTCCAATTCTTCATTCATAGCATTGACCCAATTCTCATCTTTACATGCCTCTTTTATTGAGCTGGGATCAATATGTGACAAAAGTGCTATTTCTATTTGATACAATAGTTGTCTTCTTGTGTGCACTTCATCACTCTTATTTCCAATAACAGTTCTTCAGGATGATTCTTTTGAGTCATTCTTGAGGGTGTCTCTATGTCTCTTCTTAGGGATTCTTATCTTATGTATTCTTCTTGAATATATTCTTCATATTCACTAGTGTCCATATCATCCTCTTCCCTTTCTTCTTTATTCTCTTCTACTTCTTATACTTGTGTACCAACTGACTCATCATCATCTTCATCTTCAGTGTCAAGCATAGTCTCTTGATTTTTTATCCTTATCGTTTTTAGATCATCCACCTTGACATATGCACTTTCAACAATCTTATGTAATCTAAGATTGTAGCATCTGTATGACTTCTTGTTAGAAGCATATCCAATAAAGATACCTTCATTAGATCTACCATCAAATTTTCTGAGATTCTCATCAAGCCTTTTGATGTAGCACCTACTTCCAAATACCTTGAAGTATTTTACTGATGGAGCTCTTCCAAACCATAGTTAATAAGGAGTCTTATTACTATTAATCCTGAGATGACGTCTATTCAATATGTATAATATTGTTCTTACAACTTCCCTCCAATATCTATCATAAAAATTTTCTTCATTGAGCATAGTCCTTGCAGCCTCCTGAACTGTTCTATTCCTTCTCTCAACAATCCCATTTTGTTGAGGTGTTCTGGTAGCAGAGAATTGTCTTTTTATTCCATGGGTTTCACGGAAGAGATCAAACTCTTTTGAGGTGAACTCACCACCATTGTCTGATCTAAGACATTTGATTTTTGTCTCTTTTTCATTTTCAACAAGGGTTTTAAAATCTTTGAATTTGTTAAGTGCTTCTGATTTTTTCTTAAGAAAACGTATCCAACCCATTCTAGTAAAATCATCAATGAACAACATAAAGTAGGAATCTCTTTGCAAACTCTTGGTCCTTTTAGGTCCACAAAGGTCAGTGTGAAAAATCTCTATAGGTTTTGAGGGTGAGTATTCTTTTTCTTTGAACCCTATTCTAGTTTTCTTCCCTAGTTGACAGTGTCTACAAATAGTATTTGAGGGCTTTATGATCTTTGGCAAGTTTCTTACTGCGCCAAGATTGTTGAATTTCACTCGATTGTCAAATTTATTGTGTCCCAACTTCTATGCCATAGCCAACTTTCATCTACTAAATTTATATGGCATTCCTCATTCAATTTTGTATCTAGTATATATACATTTTTGGGAGTTCTAGGAGCAGTACCAACCAATTTTCCCGTGTCTTCTCTCCTAATCTCACATTTCTGGGAATCAAAGATGAAAAAGTGCCCCTGATCAAATGTTTGGCTGACACTTAATAGGCTAGGCTTCTGTTTTTCAACAAGAAGCACATTCTTGGCTTTGTCTTTTCCCAAACTCATAGTGCCTTTCCCAAGTATGTTACCCAAAGCATTGTCACCAAATGTAACTTTACCCTTTTGTTTCTTTAAGTTCAAAAACTTGTCCTTGTTTCCTATCATATGTTTTGAGCATCCATTGCCAACATACCAAAGATCTTTTTTACTTCAAATTTTAAGGCAATAAGACATTCATTCTTTGATGTTTTTTCTTTCCAAAGCTTCTTTTGCTCTCTAATGAACTTTAGTTGTTCTGAGACTTTCATTAATCTGCAATTACTGGCCTTATGTCTATAGTTATGACATCTGAAGCATTCGAGGTCCCCTTCTTGTAGAGGTGCAAAGGAGTAATAGTTCTTAACCCTCAATTTTTTCCTTCTATGTGCTCTACAATTCATAGCTTTGTGTCCAAAATTAGAGCATGCAAAGAAATAACCAAAGAAAATGTGAGGATATTTGTTTTGATAAAACTTCTTTGGTGTTGTCTTATATTCCTTCTTGATGGGTGGAAGTAGTCCTCTGGAGTTATGATCATTACTTGTGTTCTCTTCATTTTTCTTCTTGAATGTACCGAGGAGAGCATCTGCATAAGATTTTGAGTTAAATTGGATTTCTTCTTAAGAATAACCTATTCCATTTTTATTACCTGAATCCCTTTGTGTGGTAATTATCTTATCTAATATTTTATAGCTATTTTCATATCTTGTTTGAATGAGTTTTGCATCAAGTTCTTTTCTTAGGTGAACTATTTCTGCCTCCATTCTTTCACAGGTTATTTGTTTTTATTTAAGAGACTTTTCCAGACTTTCTTCGATCCTATTTGCTTCTAGGATTTGGTTTTTCAGGTTTCTCATGAGTTTCTCCATCTCCTTTTCTGTTCATTTTCTTCCTTTTGTTCAACTACAAAACTTTTCAGTTGTCTATATCTGGTTTTGTATTTTCTTAATTCATCTGAGGCACTGATAATTTCTTCTTCCATATTAACTTCTGCTTCATCTTCTGAGTCTTTCTCAAGTTTAATTTTTTCTATCTCATTAGACTCTTCAATACCTAGAAAAAGGACTTCATCATCATCAGATTCATCACTGTCACTAGACTCTGATGAACTGTTGTTTTCTTCTTTTGAGTAAAAATTATTTTTCCCTTTGTAAAACGTTTTCTTGTAGTTGGGTTTTTCCTTCTTCTTGTATTGTTTAGTTTTAATTTCTTCATATTTAGGGTCCCCCTTGGGATAGGGACACTTGGCTGCAAAATGTCCAACCTTGCCACAATTAAAACATTTGAACGACAACTTTCCTTTGTACTTCCCTGATCCTTTCTGAAGTTTTCTAATAAAATTGGCTTCTTCCACATCAAATTCTTCATGATGGATGGATTGAGGTTTTTTCTTCTGATTTTTGATTTTCTTGAGCACCTTGAAGGTTGACTCTCCTTGTGGGAGGTTCTCATGACCTAATATTAACTCATAGGATGTGAGTATTCCATACAATTCATACATGGAGAGTTTATCTAGATTTTCTCGATCTTCAAGAGCGAGCACTTTAGGATTGTAAAGAATAGGTAGTGCATCATCATCAGATTCATCACTGTCACTAGACTCTGATGAACTGTTGTTTTCTTCTTTTGAGTAAAAATTATTTTTCCCTTTGTAAAACGTTTTCTTGTAGTTGGGTTTTTCCTTCTTCTTGTATTGTTTAGTTTTAATTTCTTCATATTTAGGGTCCCCCTTGGGATAGGGACACTTGGCTGCAAAATGTCCAACCTTGCCACAATTAAAACATTTGAACGACAACTTTCCTTTGTACTTCCCTGATCCTTTCTGAAGTTTTCTAATAAAATTGGCTTCTTCCACATCAAATTCTTCATGATGGATGGATTGAGGTTTTTTCTTCTGATTTTTGATTTTCTTGAGCACCTTGAAGGTTGACTCTCCTTGTGGGAGGTTCTCATGACCTAATATTAACTCATAGGATGTGAGTATTCCATACAATTCATACATGGAGAGTTTATCTAGATTTTCTCGATCTTCAAGAGCGAGCACTTTAGGATTGTAAAGAATAGGTAGTGTTCTTAGTATTTTTTCAACTAGCTCATTGTCTGACACTTCTACTCCCAATCCTATGATTTCATTAACAATATTATCAACTCTTTCAAACTACTTTGAGATATTTCCTTCATCCTTCATTTTTAGACCTTAATATTGTACTCTGAGAGTCTGGAGTTTGGCCCTATTTACCTTGGAATCTCCTGCATATATAGTTTCCAATTTATCCTAGATTTGTTTTTCATTATTATAGTTTAGTACCTTAGCAAGGATTTTCTTACTCGGTCCAGCTTGTAGTGTGTTTAAATCCTTTGCATGTTCCCAAAAAAATTTCTTGTCTTCTGGTTCTATGGGAGTGGCTTTTGGAACATCATATCCCTTTTCAACTAATGTCCATATTTCCATTCCAATGGACATCAGATAGCTTTTCATTCTAACACTAGATAAGACATAGTGTTCACCATCAAATAAGGGGATTTTTTATGACATCTTTAATTCCTGATCCATTCTGATGTATATTTCTTTTCAGGTGATTTAAACCTTTTGTGAAGAGACCCGCTCTGATACCAATTGAAGGATTAGATCCTATCACTAAAAGGGTTTGGGTGAATCAGTGACACAATAATTATATTAATTTTCTTTTGTTAATGCAATTAAAATTTTAACACAATATTTTATCATGGAACCTAATTGGGAAAACCACAAATATTTTTCTATTAACTGCAAAATTTTGTTTTACAAGTTACATAGAAGGAATATGTTCTTCCTTTTCGATCAACACCAAATGTTCTGGATGCACCCACGCCCTTGTTCACCAGCACCAATTGGTAGGAGGCTTCGACCCCTGTTTAGTCAGCTACAACTAACAAGAAAGCACCTACTCCCTTTTCTCACCAGCACCAACTAGTAGGAGGCTTCAACCCCCTATGTAGTCAGCTGCAACTGACAAGGAAGAAACTACTCCCCTGTAGGATCCAACCTTCCCTTGCTCCACCCAACCACCCTTAATTTCTGAATCTGGAAAAATTTTTGTATCATACACTAGATTGCATAATTGCTCTGTCTCCTTCCGTTCTTCATCTTCAATAACACACTGAAAAGCACCTTATAACTAACAGTTCTTCATCTTGGACTCTACTTCTGTTTTGATCTTCTTCAATGGATTTCATAGACACATTCTTCTCACCACACTTCCTCATTTGTATAATCTTCAAAACGGTGTGAGTTATAACACACTGTGTCCTTTCGTTTGGACCAATGCACAAATTCGATTAACTTAACCATAATCATTGTTTTTATCATTCTTACTGTGGAGGCTTTTCATAAATTGATCACAGATATGGATCAATTTCATCTTTTAACTCGATCCTGAATCTCTACAAATATTTGTAGAAACCGAGTTCTGCAGAGGCGCTTCCTTCAAACCATTTTCATATGACCGATAACCCAAAACCACAGACTTATCAACTTTAGCAACATATTACCTTTTGCCTCTATATCTCTTATTCCATATAACCAATGACGGTGACCAGATGTTAGGCCAAATGAGCGCTTGAGCGCTTATTAGAATCAATGGTCATGATTTAATCTCTTGATGAGATGGATGACAGTTGAGACTTCGAGACTTGCAACATTTCAAATATTTTTAATAAGTTTTCATCGAACAAATCGAACAGTTTACGTTCATTTCCCTGAACCAGATCAATCGTCAGATTTGATCCTTACATAGCTTAATCTGATGGCTAGGACTTAATCAAGCATTGAGATGGATGGAGATTATTTATTTTGGGACTTCGACTATTCTACTTATGCTATCCTTCCAATGTTCTAGATCAACGATCGAGAACTCTCCCGAAGTGTTCCTTCAGATTGGATGACACATGTGCACTTTGGGACTTCAAGATTTGAGATTTTGGGACTTAGGACATTTGCTGGTGGTGAAACTCCCAAAGTAAAACTTTCGGAGTGACGTAACTTGTTGACGTCACTTTATGACATGGCACAGGCCGAGTGGTTGCCATGTGTCACTCAGATTCATGATTTACATGTTCCTGAAATGATGATTTCAGACACTTGTCATTATCTGGCTCTGCCATGTGTCCTTGTTGACGTGGTCTTCCACATGTTCTTGTTGACGTGGTATACCACATGTCCTTGATGACGTGGTCTGCTGACGTAGATCTCCCGATGTGACACATATTCATCTCCTTGATATAATGGTCAGAATAGTATCTGAAATGTATCTCATATCGACGGCTGAGAGTGACTTCGAAATTTCAGTTATCAGGACTTCGGGTAATTCGATTTCTCAACTTCACAATTCTTCCAAAGTGAGATTCCCCGAAGTGTAACCTCCTCACAACTTCTAAACCGAAACAAATGTTATTCATTGATCATGGTTTTAGATCGACGACTCGATCTATCTGCGATGTTTCTTTGCCTTGGTTTAAATCCAACGAACCTTCATCTTTTCTTATTCAGTCTTTCAACTTTAAAATGATCCAACAATTTTTGGGTATTCGGATATTCGAATTCTCATCCCTTTTACCTTGTTTATCCTATCCTTCCACTTAATGTGATTCTATGATTGACAAAAATTCGGGTGATCAAGATCTCAGATCTCAACCCTTGCGTATCCTCTTGAAGAAGATCAATGATCAAGGAGGATTGTGGAACTACAACTTGTGAGTGATAATTCATCACCCAAGCTCTGCAATTTGAAGTTGTGCATTTGTTGGTGAGTCAACCACAATCGTCAATCTTTGAACCTATAAGATCTGAAGGTCCTAACTAATTGCGGTATTGGAAATAGCACGATGTTTAATTCTCCTTTCTCTCTCCGCAATCTATCCCTGCCATTGATCTGGCCCATGCGTATCAACGGTCCTGATTTGACCTGTGGGGATTTCGATACTGATCACATTTTTGTACTGTGATTTTCCTTCTGAGTTTCATCATGCCATCTCTTCTGAGATTTGATATTCATTCTCTAACCCTCCTGAGATTTTAATCTTTTCATGTCATCCTACTATTTTACATCAATGACAACACATAATTGACACTATGTCCAACAAACAAATCTCATATAAGGAAGTTACGACCCAAATAGTGCAAGGAATATTTTGATACCGGATTTATTTTAGAAGGTATAACTCCTAGGTCCAGAGTTAGTTTAGGGCCCAGGAGTAGTCTATGGAAAGATCATGGAATGTGGAAGTAATCCATAGAGCCAAATTTGAGTTCTAGGTACCTAAAATGTGTTGTAAGAGAAAGAGCACACATGTAGCATGCAATCTAAAAAGGGAAAAACAACCAAAACTTCTAAAGACCATAACTTTTTACTTGAAACTCAAAATTGGAAAAACAAATAGTCAATGGAAAGGTCTTGAGGAGAGGAATACGACTACCAACCTAGAAAATTAATTTGAGCAAAAAAAAATTCATTCGATTTGAAATAAAATGATTGGTGGCATTAAAGGGCAGAAAAAAAACAATTATGCGTTCTATTCCAAAATGGTGTATGTATTTAATTTTTTTTCTAATAGAAAATTGTTTGCATGCACATTTTCTTCATAATTTAGAGGTTCAAAAAAACAGTTTGGATTACTATATGAGAACCAAAAAAATGGAACATCCCCAAGGGTCCTACAGTCACAAAGAGGAATTTGGAGGTTTGTATGTCAGCATGGGAAATGATGAGACCGAGTTTGATGGAAGAAGAGATAGGTAGGAGATTGTAACTAGGGATGATAATGAACGAATTATGGAATCTCAAGAAGAGATACTACAAAGATTGAACATGCTGCAAAATCAAGACAAAAAGGACTCTAGCACTAAGAAAGAAGCTAGTTCTAGACAAGTGACAACATCCAAATCCCATAGCATAAGGGATGAACATGGGAATGGTAGGAAGTCAAGGATTAGGATCAAGCACCATTGTTCCCTAGAGAAATCCAATAGGTTAGCTCATGCAAGTTCAAGGATAGGGAGGAACCAAAGTGTGTCTCATGTCAGAAGACAGAGGAGAAGGTCCAAGGGAGAAATCTTGCAAGGTGGACTTGGGAAAATAAATCCACCTACTTTCAATGGTGTGCACAGGAAGGGAGAAGAGGATGAGGCCAAGATATTGGAAATGAATAAATATTTTCTTCTGCATGATTACCCCTCCAAAGTAGAACCAATAATTTCAACCTACCACTTGCAAGGAAGGGAAGCCATGTGGTGGGATCAACTTAAGAAAGCCAAGCATCTCGAGGAGAAGAGGGTCTCATGGAGACAATTCAAAGGATATTTTAAAGAAATATTTTTCTGAGCATTACTATGAAAGGAATATGTAAGAGTTCTTTGAACTCAAGTTGGGAAGCATGGTAATGGATGAATATGAAAATAGGTTATTTGAGTTGTTTAAGTATGTGGAGTTCATAAAGGACAAGAAAGTCAAAATCCAAATACTTCTTAGCGGGTTACCCTTCTTCTACAATGACAAGATACAATATGATAACCCCAAAACTTTGGAAGAGACTATAAGGAGAGAAAAGCATCTTTAAGAGTAGAGCAAAGGTGGGATAGTCTTCCAAAATACTTTGGATGACAATATGAAAGGAAAGAGGGATCAAAGGAAAAAAGGTTTTAAGCCACCCTTTTTCATAAATGACTCTCAATCAATTCAACAAGGCTGATCAACCCAAAATGAACACAAGACAGTAGATCCTTTTGGAAAAAGACCCAGGAACCACCATGTACAATGTTGGGGATGTGATGGAAATCACTTGTATAGGGACTACCCTCACAAAGGATAAAGAATGAGGATTTTCCAAAACATTCAAGAGGTTTAAAAAGTGGAAGACATGGGAGGAAGCATGCCAAGGATTTATGAAGCCTTAGACAACAAGAAAGTAGAATATTAGACCCTCATGATTAAGGTGGAAGGTAAGATCAATAATCGTCATATAACAATTTTAATTGATTATGGAGCTAGCCATAGTTACATAAACTCTAACATTATTGAAATATTTCACTTAAAAATCAATAAGCATAAGAAATATTTGTTAGTTCAGTTAGCCATGGGGGCTAAGAGAAATATCAGGAGTTGGTTAAAAATTGTCCAATAGACATGAATGGACTCAACACAAAGGTAGATGTGAAAATTATACCTTTGGGTTCATATGACTGTCTAATTGACATGGATTGGTTGGAAAAATACCATGTTTTCCCACATTGTTACAACAACACCATAACCTGTCTTTATTACAAAGGAAAACAAGGAAAAATTCAAAGCATTCCAATATTTATAGCTACTACAAAAATTTCAGCCATGTAGCTGAAAATAGTTTTAGGATAGGATGTCATATTTTTGCATCCCATATGGAAGAGGAAACTAGAGATAAAATGTCAAGTCTTGAAGACCACCCAATATTGAAATATTTTGAAGATGTTTTTGAGGAAATACCAAGACTACCACCAAAGAGGGACATTTATTTCTCTATTGATTTGGTGCCAAGAGATTCTTTAGTGTCCAAGACACCTTACATAAAGGGCACACCAAAACTAAAAGAGTTGTAGATGCATCTTAAAGAAATTTTGAAGAAGGGGTATATACGCCTAAGTGTGTTACCTTGGGGAGACCCAGTTCTTTTTGTGAAAAAGAAAGATGGAACCTTAAGGCTATGCATTGATTTCAAATGATTGAATAAGGTCACCATAAAGAACAAATATCATTTTCCAAGGATTTATGATTTATTTGATCAGCTGAAGGGTGCAAGGAAAGTTTCCAGATTGACTTGAGATCAGGTTATCATCAAGTAAGGATAAAAGAATAATATATCATTAAGACAACATTTAGAACAATATATGAGCATTATGTTTTCACGATAGTGTCATTTGGACTATCAAATGCCCTGATTTTTTTTATGTGTCTAATGAATGGAGTGTTCATGGAGTACCTGGACAAGTTTATAATTGTTTTCTTAGATGATATTCTCATGTATTATAAGTTTGAGGAAGAGCATGAGAAGCATGTGAGAATGGTGCTAAAGGTTTTAAGGGAGCATAAATTGTATTCCAAACTAAGTAAGTGCATCTTTTATCAAAAGAAGATTCACTACTTAGGGCATATTATTTCAGCTGATGGGATATCAGTTGACCCTGAGAATATATAATCCATTAGAGGATGGAAAACACTAAAAAATGTGGCATAGGTCAGATCACTTATGGTTCTTACAGGTTATTACCAAATATTCATAAAAGGGTTTTCAAAGATTTCAAGCCCCATCACTTCTTTGCAAAAGAAGAAAGTGAAATTCGAATGAAATTCCAAGTGTGAAGAAATTTTCCAACAATTGAAAAACATTTTAACAAGTGAACCCATATTAAATATTGTAGATCCAGATGAAGACTATGTGGTGTGCACAGATTCGTTCAAGGAAGGGCTCAGTGGAGTACTCCTCAGTCAAAAGGATCATGTGGTATGTTTCGAGTCTAGAAAACTAAAATAGAATGAGAGGAATTATGCCACACACGAAATAGAACTAGCAACTATCATACATGCATTGAAAATGTGGAGGAATTACCTCATGGTAAGGAAATTTGAACTAACAATAGACCATTGTGGTTTGAAACTTTTATTTGGACAACCAACATTAAATGTTAGGAAAACTAGATGGATGGAATTTCTTAGTGAGTATGATTTCAAAATCAAACAAATCAAAGGAAAAGAAAATTAGGTGGTTGATGCACTCAACAGAAGAGATCATGAAGTGTATGCTTCATCCATCAACATGTACAAGACATATTTAAAATATAAAATTTTTGAAAAAGCAAATTCAGATCAACTTTATTTACAAATAAAAGAAAACTTATAGAAAATCAATTCACATAATAAATTTTGAAATTATGAATTGAAAGAGGATAGAATATTGTTATACGTAGGCAAGGTGTATGTGCCAAATTCCATGGAGCTGCAAAATATAGATCTAAGATAAATACACAATGTTCCATATGTTGGGAACTTAGGATATCATAAATCCATTACAGTTGTAAGGATACAATACTTTTGGTCGGGAATGAAGAAGGATGTGGCTAACTACATAACCTAGTGTCTATAGTTCTAAAATGTAAAAACATAGAACAAATAAATATGGGGATGCTACAACTATTTCCCATTCCATAATGGAAGTGGGAAGTGGTCACAGTATATTTTGTTACAAAGATTCCCAAAACAATGAAGCAACACGATTCCATCATGGTGGTGGTGGAAAAATTGACTAAGGAGGCACATTTTATTCCTATGAAGAAAACACACAAAGCAACAAATATTGTAGAGATTTACATGAAGGAATTTTTTTTAGGATAGATGGAGTGCCTAAGGCAACAATTTTAGACATATATTCAAAGTTTACATCTAAATTCTAGCAAGGTTTGTTCAAAGTCTTTGGGAAAAATCTAATCGTAGTACAACGTATCACCCAGAGTCAGATGGGAAAATAGAGAGGACCAATATGATAATTGAAGACATGCTTAGGATGTATGATATGGATCAAGCATCAAAATGGGAAGACTATATCCACTTAGTGGATTTTTACTATAATAATGGGCATCAAGCCTCATTAAATATGAGTCATTTTGAAGCTTTGTATGTTAGGAAATGTAACACACCAGTGAGTTGGGATAACACAACAGACATAGCCATCATTGGAATAGATTTGTTAAAAGAAATGGAAGAGTAGATGACAAGGATCAGGAAGAATTTAAAGGATTTATGGGATAGGTAGAAACACTATGCAAACAAGAACAATTTTTTTAGAGATTTTAAAGTGGGAGAACATGTCTTTCTTAAAGTAAAAGAGAATATAATTTCAATAAGATTGGTTTTCTTACTAAAGTTGCCAACAAGATACTTTCAAAGTATTAGAGAAGGTAGGGCCAGTTTCATACATGCTAGCATTACCTACATCCATGAGAGTGCATAATATTTTTTTATGTATAATTATTAAATAATTATGTTCCTGGACCTAACCACATAATTGATTGGACTATGATCTAGGTGGAAAATGAAGGAGATTTCCGACTGGAACCAGTACACATCCTAGAATAGAAATTCAAAGTTCTTAGTAAAAAATCCATAGGGATGGTAAAATTTCAATGGACTTGCTATGATCCTGAAGATGAAACTTGGGAGCATGAAGAAACTATGTGGGAGGAATACCCGCAATTTTTTCCAATTTTGAGGAAAATAGAAATTGAAAATGCAAGCCTCCATTTTTGGGCAGCTACAGTTCTAGAACCACATCTCCAATTCTTGGGTACCTAAACTGATAGCCCTAATAAACTAATGGTGTATCCTGATGGTATGAAGGCATTGAAGGGGGTGCACTCGTTGGGTGAGCAAGTTTAGAACTAATGACAATTTTTGGTTGGGACTATTATTGGAGGGTAAAAATTGTAGAATTTTGTTTTATTTTATGAATATTTTGATGTAAATTGTATATGCATTTTTGCATGGTGTTTTGCATTGAGGATGAAGAACAATTGTAGGGGAGGGTGAATGTAACATCCACACTATAATTCATAGTTTAATTAATGCATAATGTAGATACGAATGTGGCTATGGCCAAATGATGTAATATGAGAAATGCATTTTTGTTTTTAATAAAAATAATGTGATGCTATCTATTGAGAATATGGATGGAGATCGAGACTAAGTTTTCACAAGAGGAGAAAATTCCTAGGGAGTGTATAAGAGGGACCCAAGGGGTAAAATAATTATGAGTATTAATCTAAACCCAATTTTCTAAATTGTATTATCTTTTGGGGAAACCTTCTATTTTTGTTTGAGTGTATGAGATCCCAATCATTAAAATCACGGTTGGCTGTGAGGTTCACATCCCATATTTATTGGAAATCATGGTAAAGAAGTAATCATAATTGGGTAGAGTGAGAGATTAATTATATGGGAAAAATAGAGGAAATTTGTATGGACTGTTACCGATAGTTTTTACACATTGAGTGGGGAAATGAACAAAAAGAGGAAGAAATGAAAAAGAGAAATAGAGATGGAGAAAGGAGGTTGGGTGAATTTAGGATTGGGTTCGAGATTTTTGTAGCATATTGGAGCTAGAAATTGAAGAGCCAGGTTGTCAGGCTTGAAGAGTGAACTCATGATTGAGTTACACTGTATCAACATGTGTTTGTTGTTGATTTTATTGGTGGTATTTTTCTAGTAGTGAGTTCCCTTGAGTTCCCAATAGAGAGATACCTAACTACCTGAGCCAGAGAAACCTTGATAAATGAATAGGATGCCCGATGGACTGAGAGCAGTAAAAGAGTACATTCCTTGGGTTGGGTAGGTCAAGAGGAAGAAATTTGGAGGAAATTAGGGATATCTGAAGGAGAACACTAGTGAGTGGTGTGATATTGAGCTATGACTAGACTATGATAGGTGCCATTCTCTTGTGGATTCCTAGACCTATCTTAGAGGTGACTTGTTGTTGAGTTCTAGAACAAGTGGTCTATGGTTGGGTGGAACGTCCTTTCCAAGAAGTTGGTTACACAAGTATTTTAAAAGATAAGTGTTATCGATTTCTAAGTTATTTCATGAGCTTAATTGTTCTGTTGAACTCTGTGTACGTGAATAGTTTAATTATTTTTGTGAATGGGTTTTTTAGTTGCATTCATGTTCATTTATAATTTTTGTAGATGCATTTCATTATGTGTCTCAAAATATGGTATAAAATGTGAATTAATTTGTATCTGGTAAGCTACACTAATTGATCCAGCAATAAAATTTTCATCTTTAGGTGAATTCTTCTTGGTAATGTTCCTTGGTAGAGATGGGGAACATTACACTTTAGGTCCCAACCCTCTCACTAGGGGTAAGAACCAGTGGCCTCACCTTTTCAAAACTTTTTCATGTGTTCGGATTCTCATGGAATTATTTCGGTGGATTGAGATCCATTTAGGAAGAGGAATCCCTCTTGATTTTTGATAGCCAAGTTGGCCTACATATCATCCTCCTAGTATTTTTATATTAATACATGAAATAATTCAATTCCATGGAAGGATTGAACCTCTATTTTAATTCTATAAAGATGTAACATACCCATCCAACCACATGCTAGGCACGCTAATATGTAATGTACACAACCACCCACAGGTTGGCCACGCTACTCCAAAACTTGCTTCTGAATCGATTTCGAATTCTAATAATAATTAATCTGAAATCAAGCATGAAAGACTCACATGAATTAATAAAGATCCATGCTAAAACATAAAAGAAATAAACAACATTCCATGCATAATAAATAACCAACAAGCATGCACATTATAAATACATATCTCAGAGATAATTAAATACACAATAGAATATACATTATACAAAAAACACAGAGAGCACTTATATTTTCAATATAAAATTCACCAACTAGTTGCAGACCAAGAACATTTCTCCCAACCATAGACATTGTTTTTCATTTAATCTCAATAGTAGGTCACCCCCAAGCCATGGATATGAATCCACGAGGATGGGTCTTAGGCAGAATATAAAACACACAACAATTGGCTAATTAGCTCTCATGTTTCCCAACCACACAACAAATCCAAATTTCTAGCTCTATTTCCCCCTCAGCCTACACAACCCAAATAAATGAACACCTTTCTCTGCCATGCAGTCCCTTAGGCTATCCCATATTTTCTCTCCAAGGCTCTAGTGCTAATGGTCAAGAAATATCCCTACTGGAAATTCCATGGATCTCATTTGTGAATAGTTCTTTCTGAACTTCCATCAATCTCATGCACTCAGGCATCCATTCCCTCCAGGAATGATCAGTAATCTATTACAACCATATATCAATGGATCTCCTCCTCCATCCATTATTTTACATGCTCCCTCTAAGAGAACACGAATTCAACAAGAGTGAAAATGAGGAATTATAGAAAATGAAAAATGATTAACCAAGAGAAAACCCCAAACAACCCATGGGAAGGGTTAATATAATTACATGAAAACAAGAAGCACATGGCCTTCCTCCCAAGAAGCTCATATAACCCATTTTCTCCTTAAAATCAATTATGGGTTAATAAAATATAATAAAAATGCTTATCCCCTTAAGTCCCTGTTACACATCAAAATTACTCACTTCAATAGTGTCACAAGTGTCGTCATTACAAGTGTTATAAGTGTCGCATATTGTCTGCAAGTGTCTCATATTGACCACAAGTGTTGCAAGTATCACAAACATCATACTGCCATATTTCCTATGGTGTGCCAATAACGACATCATAAGGACACTTAGGACACCTCAAAGACTAGTTTTGAAGAAGAGAAATCAGTTGACAGGGAGTACAAACCTTTTTCCACTGAAAGAACCACTCAAAAATGTACTTTGGAGAGGAGTGCTCCCTACCCATTGTCAGGGAGTGCTA
Organism: Picea mariana; assembly: GCA_032191745.1. Lineage (NCBI taxonomy): Eukaryota > Viridiplantae > Streptophyta > Pinopsida > Pinales > Pinaceae > Picea > Picea mariana. Next base: position 67,600 of record JASDQU010686469.1, read on the forward strand.
GCGCTCCCTGGGCCTCTTTGGGGGAGTGTTTGAGCGCTCTGTGCACTGTTAGGACCACACATTGTACCTTTTTGCCCATACTTTTTGCCATTATTATACCCTGAACCACCTGTGTTTAGACTTATACTATCATCCCAACTGATCATTCCAAGGTATACAACGTACTTTCTCATCAGTACATGTTTAATCTGTTTTGCATGATATTTTACATCACTCTCGTACTTAACCATTGATTAGAAGTGCATAAGTGTCCATAACTGCAGATTAGCACTTGAGGCCGGCGCTGAAACACAGAACTGTCCAAAGTCACTGTTGAACTGATGCCGAAACACGAAGCTTCTACACAGTCCAAAGTTGCATATGCCGAAACACGGAAGATGCTACACAGTCTAAGGACGCATATGCTGAAACACAGAGCAGCTATATAGCT
>JASDQU010686470.1:10222-38006 GCA_032191745.1 Picea mariana
ATAGAGAATGCGATATTTTGTAAAAGCCATACTGGCCATAGGTCAAAGGAAACTCTACAAAGAGTGCATCTTTCTCTGTACTTGCATCATTTTCTATACTAGAGAAAAGAGAGAGCAGAGCAACCTCAACTACTAACTAAGTTTTCTCATGTATTGGGTTTCCTAGGTCATATCTTGTGTTTCTTTGTGGATGGTGTGATTGTATTTTAATGTTCTTTATTTTCTTCATTTTATCTATTTCATGCATAAAAAGAAAATCAATAACTAAATATTATGGAGATAAGAAAAAATAACCTTAATAGTAAATATTTTTAGTATTTTATTAGATATGTTGTGATGAACTATTCATTGGTATTAGGGCATTTTTTTTTTTGGGTATTTGTGGGAAGTTGCAGGATCTAGGAATCAACTTAAATATAAGTTGTAGAAACCCTAGCAATGGTGGACTAGTCTCTTCATAATAAACCCCAAGATCCAGTTGAAGAGAGATTTAAGTGGTTGAGATTTAAGATCAGTGATAATATGAACCTCATGGTGGCTCTATCAAGCAAGCTTGGACCGTTCAGAGATGATGGAGGCTCTAACTTAGAGAACAAATCAGAGGGGAAATTGGAAGATCGGGAAGACTCAGGAAAGGAGTCGCGGAAATAATCCGAGAAAGAGCAACCAAATTCAAGTGTCGTTAACCCTTCACAATCCCTATTCAAGATGGAAGCGGAAGTGGACATAAAGCCATACCAAGGTGAGATTAATGCATTAGAAATGAATCATTGGTTGCAACAACTAGAATTTTATTTTAGTGTTCACACTATAGATAAAGGGAAAAAAATTTCATTTGATAGATTGAAATTAAAGAGAAATACTTTAACCTCGAGGGAAAGCCACAGAAAAACACTTAGACTAGAAGGTGATCAAGTAACTAGGTGGGAGGACTTCAAAACCCTCATAAGTACCAATTCTATCCTATCGAGTATATAGAAGACCCATGACCTTGTGGCACTACTTCAGAGCAAGGGAAAAGTGTACAACGCCATCCTCATACTAAAACATTATAGCGGCGTCTCGGAAGCCACAGGCCCGGAATGACAACAACAACAATCCACCAACGAGCCAAGTGCCGTATACATTGATTTATTCTTATTTGAGAGAGTTTATGGACTCGACTAGAGGGAACTCGCGATGGAGATCGTACTCCCAGCGATGAGTCTTCACACGAGAAGGTCCTTACAAGGAATCGGCGTGGGGGAACCTCTGTACTATCCCAGCAACTTCATCGAGTATTACATCAAATTATCGATTGGCAGTCCTGCACAGGGTGTAATGCTCGTCATGGACACACAGGATGTATTGCTCGTCATGGACACGGGCAGTGAGGTGGTGTGGGCACCCTGCAGCCCAAATTATACATGTACCAACTGCCCTAGAGACAGCACTGTTTTTCTTCCCAGCAATTCATTCTCTGCTCTGCCTGTACAGTGTGCAGATCCAAAGTGCAAAGACGTGTGTGGAGAAGGGACGTGCTTCGGAAGCATCGAGAACTGTTCGGGGACCTGTCCAGACTATGCGCTTTCCTATGGCTCGGGAAACACGACCGGGCATCTACTCACTGATACCTTGACTTTGCCATCGGAAGGTTGAGAAATAAAGAACTTCGAATTCGGATGTTCTGGGGTTTCGTTCGGGTTTGCTGCTATTGCAGGATTTGACAGAGGGAATGCGTCTTTGCCTTCCCAGCTTAGTCCTCTTATTGGCGATAAACTTGCGTATTGCTTCAGCGATCAAAACAGATCCGTTCAACCTTCACTTGCTGAAATTTAAGACATTTCACCACAAAATCAAAATGTCTCTTTTGATTCCCTTCCATAAAAATAATGGTTTTAAATCTGAGTTCATTTTTTTTTTTTTTTAACTCTCAATGAGCCATATACACTGCTCTATGAGATTCCCTTAAGATTAAATTACACATTTCTTTGTTTGGTTGTACATATATTCCTCTCTAAAATCATAATTCTAACTGTAATTTTAAAATATTTTCTCTCAAGTTTTTCTTTAATGGTATGATTGAGAAAATACATAGTCTATGGCTTAATGCGTCCACAACTCTATTCTATTTATTGTTTCCTTGATGTATGTTATCTCAAAATCGTATTCACTTAATAAATCTGACCATATTTTTTTGTCTAACGTTCAAGTTATAATGAGTAAAAATATGTTGTAGTCCATGATGATCTGTCTTTAATTCAAACATTCTTCCCACAAGATAGTGCCTTAAGATTTTAAATACATGTACTATCACTGCAAGTTCCAAATTGCGTGTCGCGTAGTTTTCTTCATGGAGTTGGAGTTTCTTTGAATCATAAGCAATCCCCCTACCTTCTTGCATAAGTACGTCATCTAATCCTGCACTAAAAAGTCTTGATCCATATCAAGTACTTTCAAAATAAGAATCGTCGTTATCAACTCTTTTATTTTCTAAAATGTTTCTTCACATTTTTCTATCCATATGAATTTCTTATTCTAGTTTTGCAATTTTTTTTATTAGGTTTGCCATCTTTGAAAATCCCTCAACAAATATTTGATAATAACATGCTCCATGAAACTATTAAAAGAAATTTCAACTTAAAAGTGTCCTCTTAAAAAAATCAATAAACTGATAAAATAATGCCATGTAGAGATTTTTTTAATATTTCACTTTTATCGTTTCACTTTTATGAAATCTACTTTAAATATATATTAAAATTACTTTATAAAGACTAAGTTTGATGCAGTGTTTTCCCCAAAATAAGGAAAGAAAATTAAATGCACAGTACCATCTTAAAAGTTATTGGACCAACTTTTCAAAGTGTAAAGTTTTAAAAAACATATTAAATATTATCAAAAAATAATATATAAAATTACACATACTTAAAATTATATAGGATGTCAGGGATGATATGAATACAAGGTGATGAGACATTGGTCCACGCAGACGAGTAGTTGGACACACCTCCCCCACACTCGTGCATCAACGATATTAACTACACAGACGAACAACTAGACTCTAACCTGCCACGCCCAAGCCTCCAAACCATCGATAACTAATATGCATGCACTATCTCGGGCCTAACCACTGCACCATTCAATGATTATTAATTGCAAACCCCATGCCTCAATAACCGGGCCTACAACACATCGCTATCAAGGAAACTGGAGGAGGTGGAGAGCACATGGAAAAATTCCTGCATTGGGTGATCAGTATAATAGGTACCTTGGAAATTCAATGAGGTAGTTAACACAAAAGGTATGGAGTACAACTGTCTCAAGAGATGGATCCCCCAGAACTTCAAGTCAGGGGCTCGTATAAAAACAGAGGGTGGAAAAAACTTAGGCTCATTCAACGATCCAAAAAATCACTAGAATTGGTCAAATGCGCATACGTTTGTAGTATGGAAATCTCTAGAAAAGGAAGGCACCCATGGTTGGCAGCGCTGCGAGATGATCCTTGATCCATTGTGGATTCATATAAACCTTGGGTTTGGAAATCAGATAAAGAGCGTGATGGCTCCCAGAAGAGATTGTCGTCGTGGTTATAGATGAGGAGGGAGCTCGTGCTCAGAGCCTTCCTCAAGCCACAAAGAAGAGAAATTTTCCACGACCCGAGTTCAACAAGATGCACATGCAGGTGCGATAGATTTTCAAGAATCCATTCCTCCTCACATTCACAAGCAACGAGGGGAGGTAAATGCCAGAATCTGAATGGAACAAACTCTAAATCCAACTTAGGAGGTGGATGAAGGCACCATCCCCTGGGTTCCAAACATAGGAATCTCACGTGGACGGGAATTCAAATATTGGTGAACAATGGATCTCTACTAGCACATAAAATGCTCCTAGGCCAAATGTTGCAGACTCTTGAGGAACCTCAGAATACCATTCAACTCTAGCTGGATGAATTTCATTTTATCCTTGGTGAGATCCTAGCACGCGTGCCTTCCACTAGCTCAACAAAAACAACACAACCTAGCAATCAAGCATCTCCGGCTCCTACCCAGGGGCCTCAGATGCCTCCTTAGTTTGAATAATTAGCATTCTTTACTTTTTTTCATTTTCTATAATGAAGAGAACGCATCACAAGGCCTTGGACTCTAGCAGTTCTTAGAATTTTAATTATAAAGCTTATCTAGATAGGCACAAAGTTGATAAAAAATTGCTTCAAAATGTTTGGACATATAAATTCTTTCTTTGTTGTTGATCTAGTTTACGTAGTGGCAAACCATCAAATAAGACTTTTTTATGAATATTTTGTAGTTAGAATAATAATTTCTACCCTATGTATTTAATTTTTTTTTATATAAGATTAAAAAAAATTATAGAATAAATATTATATATTTAAAAACAGTTTCACCAAACCCACAAAACCCATGATTTAAATATATATATTAAATATATGTTTTTATTAAAATATTATATTATTTATTATAATGTAATACAATACTCTTTCGTAGATATATTAGTTATAATATGGATATATTAGTTATAATTTAGTTATAATTAGTTATAAAATAATACAATACTCTTCCAAGTATATATTAGCCATACACATTGATCTAATAATATATGATATTTATTATGTATTATACTATTTACCATATATATTATATTATTTATCATATATATTATATTATATCATTTGATAATGAAATCTTAAAACCCTCTAAATTACATGGTAATCCTTCCATGTTGGAACTTAACAAAACTAGTAAATGAATGGCATAGATAACGAGAAAGGCACACATAGAAAGGGCTTAACAAAAAGACCAATGTAGTACCTCAAGAATGAAATCCCCGAGTGAGTTGAACTGTGGATCAAGAAAACCCAAGTGATATGCCAACGAGAGTGTGTAATCCTCCCACCTTCGAACCTAATGGGACTGGGAAATTAATGGTAGAGATAACCAAAAAATAACACATGAAAGGGATTAACAAAAAAATCAATGTATTACCTGAGAATGAATTCCCCGAGCAAGTTGAATTGCAAATCAAGAAAACCCAAGTGATATGATAACAAGAGCACGTAATCCTCCCACCTCGGAACCTAACGAAACTGGGAAATTAATGGCAGAGATAACCATAAAACAACACACAGAAATGTCTTAACAAAAAGACAAATGTGTTACGTGAGAATGAATTATATATTTAGTTATATGTGTGTGTGTGTGTTGCAAACTAGATGGAGAGCCAAATTATTTGGAAATCACTAGTTGGCAGTGCGCCAGTTCCCTAGCCAGAACAAGATGCTCCCTTTCGCGGGAACGACGAACGAGTGGAGGTCAAAGGACCCTCTTCTTTTGGCTACTCTTACATGGAATGGAATTCATCGCCACCACAACATGGCACATTCTTCTTGTTAAACCCATTGGGTTTGGGCCTATGGTTTGATTCAGAAGCTGAAATCACAACCCTAGATGGGTCAAGGAAGGAAGTTACGATTTTGGGAATCTTGGTGCCCCACAAGAGTTTTTTCCTTTGGCTTCGTAGGGTAGGGAAGAAACCCCATCAAACTATGGCTTAATGTTTCTCGAGGGCTCTAGTGCTCTAGATATGGGGTTCTTAGGGACTTTTCTAGCTAAAGAATTGTTTAGAGGTGATTTTTTTGGGGTTTTTTCCTTGCACCAGGAGCATGATTCTCATTAGAAATCTTCAGACACATGGGGCTCATTGGAAGCAATGAGATTCATTTATTTGTTGGTGATTACACCCTCCCCTTGCATGGGGCCTCCTGAAGATATCGATTTAGCGCACATATTTGTAGAACAAGGAATCAATGGTGTTAGGTTGGAGCTTGAATGGAGATCTCCCTCAGCCTCGTCAAAGAAAACTTCCTCTCGAAGGAGGAAAATAAGTGCATCAAATCCAGGTGGGAGATAAGGCTTGCCTTAGGTATTGATATTTCATAACCCCAAGTTATGGAAATGGTGGATACTGCAGTTGTAGAAATGGCGTGGGGCCTCATATTCAATGTAAATCTTCTGAAGGAATGGGTGGATAAGGCATGGTCTACCCATATGGGATTGGAACCATCAGTACAAACCCTAGCACATGGATGGTTCTGCTTTAAATTAAGGAATGCAACTGAAGTAGAGTGGGCTCTAACCATGCCTTGGAGTATAAAATCCACACCACTTGTGTTGAAATGATGGTCCCCCCTCTTTGATGCAAGAACGTAGTGTTTTTATGTAGCCTCTATTTGGATTCGTCTCCCCGGTCTACTAATGGAATTATGGACCAATAATATCTTCATAGAATTGGGGAATACTTTGGGTACCTTCATATATGCGGAAATGTATTTTTTGGAATCATGCGAGATGGTTGTTTCTCAAATTATTGTTTCATTGGACATTAGAGAAGGGTTGGTGGAATATTTGGAGATGGTTTCTAGTTAAAAGGATCATAAGAAGAAGTTGGACTATGAAGGAGTTCCTTTTCGATGCAGAGGATGCCATCAACATGGTCATATTGCAAACCCATGCAGTTTTCCCTTTGAGGGGTGGATGGAGGATTTTAGGTTTCCAACTGCTCAGAAGAGACCAGTGTTGACTAGAGAAGGGGACTTAGAGCAGTCAGAGGGAGGAAAAAACAAGACTGTCTCCACCAATATGTTAGTATAGGGGAACAATGCAACTAAGGTCGTTATTACTTCTTGAAACATAGAGCACAACCTAGACCAAATTCAGCTCGAGGATTCTTAGAAGCACATAAACTTGGAAAGTTCACAAGCTTTGGAATCTATTCAGGGATCTACTTCAATTTTGGGTAAGGTATAGGTTCCATCTCCCACAATTAATTTCTTAATAAATTCTTTATCTCTTCTGGGGAAGAATTAGCTAGGGTCACTCAAAAATATTTCCTTTCCAGCTGGGGGAGAATCTACATCCTTTTCACTTGGACAAGAACCTTCTTCGACACTCTTCTCTTTAGCCTTGCCCCCAACCCCCCCATATACCTTATTGAGAATCGAAGAGTCTAAATCATCGATTAACTCAGAAGAAAAGGAAACATCTTATCAACTGAGGAACCGTACCATGCCATCCACCTTACCACTTAACCAGAGGGCAGTGGGAATGGGACTCAACTCAGTAGCAAACTCAGGGGGGTGTGGGGAGAGAGAGAAAATCAAACATTTTGAAGGACCAGAAAATGACATTGGTGGATAGGGAAACATGAAAGTAGTTATCTATTCAAGGGGCACTTAGAGCTTTGTCAGCCCCGTGAGGGGTTTTCTCATGAAAATCCTATCCTTCAATTGCAAAGGTGTGGTGAGACTGTCTAATTTTTTTCCCCTAAATTGGTTGATTAAGATCAATCAACTAGACATTATTTTTCTCCAAGAAACCATGGGGGTGGGTATAGAACTGACTAAAATTTTGGAGAAGCTACTCAAAAATTGGAATTTCTCAAGCATGGAAGGTTGCACACATTCTAGAATCCTTGCCATGGGATGGAACCCCAAATTAATCAAAGTGGTAAACATATGGGGTTTCGACTTGTGCATGGGGGCATAGATTATCTTGTTGGACCTATGCATGACACTAACAATGATGAATATCACTCAAAGTAGCCGTTGGTGGCCGACTTGAAAGCCTTGGATTCATATGTGGGTTCCAACTCTAAATCAGAACCAAACAATGGGAAGCATATCATTGATGCAGAACCTAATTCCACTGTCACTACCACTACGATCCATCCAAATGAACTCGAAGAACATGAGGAAGGTGAGTTCCTTTTTTACTCGTAGATGTGGGTGAAGGGTGCTACGCTACACTTCATTGTTGATAACATAATTCAAAATAACCTCATTGATCCAGGTGGATATCGGTGGCCACCACCTTTTCCAACTCGCTCAAAACAATTTTCTGGAAATTTTGGCAATTTACTATTTTTAGCAGTTTTTAACTTTCGGGGCCATTTTGAGGGCCTAAATGAAGGTTTTTTTGGGATCGAGCTTCTCAATGATAGCCAAATTATATAATTTTTAAACCTGCAAAGTAAAGAAATGCATATAGATTCTTAAGCAAAACAAAAACTCATCAATGTCTCATTCACATAGTACACATAGATTTATACCGGAAACCCTCAATCGGGAAAACCTTTCTTATATTCATTATATCTCGAATTTCATCATTCACCATACAATATATATACAATTTTTTTAGGTATTCTGTAGATACCAAAACCCTAATCCCTTAATCCCGGATTAATTTACAAAACTGCTAAAAATAGCAAAAACCACCCAAAAAAAAATTTCGGGGCCTACCCTGAACCCCATCGACCCTGGGCTACCGCCCGTTGCCGAGCGCTGTGCATAACCAAGAGGGGGCATACCTGCCCTCCCCCCCTGGGACCCCCTAGGAAAGTGCTCGGTGCACATGACACAAATAGCATTACTACAGGGATCGTCAGACGCAGTTGTCATATCTGATGTGCCCACACACACACACATGCAAAGAATATAACACACAATCAAAATTATCCCACTTGTTGTTTTATTTGCATTTAGAGGTCCAGGGGATTATATATTCAACAATCCATGGCAGCAATGCCCATTGTTACTCTACATCAGGATAACGTTTCTGTGCTCACAGATTTTGTCAATGAATCTGCAACATTCTTCAAAGTGTCAACCTTTTCCAGCAACACCTTCTTTTCCTCAACCATGTCTCTCACAAAGTGATACTGAACATCAATATGCTTTGTCTTCGACTGATAAGATGGGTTCTTTGCTAGGAATATTTCACTTTGAATGTTACAATCTAATCTCACTGCTTGTTGTACCAACCCAATACCCAAACACAATATTTGTAACCATACTGCTTCCTTGCTTGCATGAGTGGCTTCCATGTATTCAGCTTCTGTAGTTGAGAGTGCCACTACAACCTGTCTTTTGATCATCCAACTGATTTCTCCTCCAAATAGGTTAAACATATACCCACTTGTAGATCTTCCACGATCCAGATCTCCATCCTAGTCTGCATCAACAAACCCATCTATGTCCAACACTTTGTCCAATCCTAGTCTTCCTTGGTAGCACAATCCATAACTGGTAGTGCCACGAAGATACCTGAAGACCCTCTTTATTGTTGTCCAATGCTCCTTCCCTGGTTTTGACATATACCTGATCCAAACTCCAACTACATGTGCAATGTACGGTCTAGTATAGACCATTGCATACGTCAAACTGCCAACTGCACTGGCATACGGAACATGGGACATGGCCTCTTCTTCTTCCTGTGTCTTGGGACACTGATCTGCAGATAACTTTACACCTCTAGGAATAGGAACCTTGACTAGTTTACTTCCATGCATATTAAACCTTTGCAATATCGTCTCGACATATTTTCTCTAATTCAACCAGAGTTTCCTATTTGCACGATCTCTTTTAATATCCATTTCCATAATGAAGTTAGTAGCACTGAGATCCTTCATGTCAAATTTGGAGGATAGTTGCAATTTCACCTCCTTGATAACATCCATGTTATTTCCTACCAACAACATGTCATCAACATCAAAACTACATAAATGAAGTGATTACCAACCTACTTGGAATATAATAATACAGGGATCGTCAGATGCAGTTGTCATATCTGACGCGCCCACACACACACATGCAAAGAATATAACACATAGCCAACAATTTTGAGGGCCTAAATGAAGGTTTTTTTGGGATCGAGCTTCTTAATGATAGCCAAATTCTCTAACTGAGCCCCCAAAATTAATCTCCTTGATGATACCTTTCCAACGAGCTATTGTGCGCCCCAAACAAAGATTGTGTGCCAAAGTTACGCCCCCGGGAAGTTGATACACCAAACTACCCAAAACAGGGTCCACAAAACTGTTGGCTTTTCATCTTCCAGGGTTAGGGTTTTGAATTTTATTTATGATAAAAATGTCTTTGGAGCCTCACTGTAAAATGATCTTCTTGCAAATGAGAGTATCTGTCACATCTCTTCTCAGAGATAAGCTGCCGCCATTCTAGCGAGTCTTCCACTCTGTATTTTTACAGTTCTGTACATTTCGCACATTAATAGAAATTGTGTATTACTATATCTCTGTGTTTATATATCTAATATATTTATTTTATATTTTCTGATATCTGATACATCTCTTTACATTTCTTTATTATATCTCCACTCTCATTTCATGCCGAAAATAATCCAGATTAGTGGTATCAAAGCAGACTGCTCTTGATCATATTTTTTTTTCAGTGCATGTCCCCGACGAGGTCCGAGTATAGCAAGTTGGGTCTCAAGCTTGTATCTCTTGAATACACTCTCTCTCACACATCCAAGAAACCCTCCATGGCAGAAGAAAATAAAAACAACGGAGCAGGCAATTCTATCAATCTGTTGCTTGAGCAAGCTCTCACGCGACATAGGGACGAAATGATGGAGAATTTTTCCCACATCCTTCAATGCCTGTCGAGAGCAATAGGAACATCTTCATCAAACAACCACTTTGGAAGAACCTCTCCTTTCAAGGTACAAGTTATTTTGATATTCCCGTATTTCAAGGTTAGATAGATGCGGATGCCCTAGAAAAATGGTTAAATCTGCTAGAAGGTTATTTCTATGTTCACCATTTTTCTGAGAGGGAAAATATCACCTTCATAGTCCTTAAAGCTCTCCCCCATGTCAAACATTGGTGGGAAAATTATTGGGAGCAAAGTTCCACAAAAGAGTTTGGAATATATGGGGCCGATCCCACTTGGGATTTTTTTGTGGATGCAGTAAAGGAACAATATTACCCTGTTGGAAACTATGAGGACCAGTATATGAGATGGACCAGACTATGACAAGAGAGGGACCAGGCAGTTACAGAGTTCACTAATACCTTCCATACATTGCACACCAATCTGGGTATCAAAGACTCCAAACAACATTTGGTTTTGAAATACCGTGGAGCTCTACACAGATACATCCAAACTGAAATGGATTTTTTGGACATCTCATCACTCGGTGTTGCTTATCAATATGATGTTAAAATCAAGCAGAAATTTAAGCACCGGAACAAACAGGAGTTCGAGTCTACAGATCCGCAACAACCAAAGTATGATAAAGACGACCCTAACAAATAGTCTCCCAAAAATGATTCCAAGACACATAAAAAGAAGGGTCATGGGAAAACGAAAAAGGACACCAAAAAATGGTGTGATTTCCACAAAATCTCCTATCACAACACCGATGAATGTCGCTCAAAATAGTCATTGGTGGCCGAAATCAAAGACAAGGAGCCAAACCCTGATTCTAAATCTGATTTAGACAATACTGATAGAAGACAAATCATCGACAAAGACCCCACTGCTATTTTCGTGACCACAACAAGTCAACCAAAAGAACCAACAGATCCTGAAGAGGGGGAGCACCTTTTTCATTGATATATATGGGTGAAGTGGACCCCACTACATCTTATTGTTGATAGCGGAAGACATAATAACCTCATCTCAGCAGAGGTCGTCAAACAATTGGGATTCTCTACAACACCACACTAACCTCATCTCAGCAGAGGTCGTCAAAGTTTTTGTGGGCAAATTCATAAAAACAAGCGTTCAATGATCTGAAATGTCACTTGTGCTCAGCTCTGATGCTTCAGACTATGTTGTGGGTGAAGTTCTCACTCATCACAGTCATCTAATGGCCTATCATAGTGAGACACTATCGGATGTCATCCGTAACTACCCCACCTACAACAAATAAATGTTTTCCATTGTACAAGCCTACCACCAATGGAAGAATTACATTCTCGGGAAGGAGTCAATCATCCACATCAATCACAAGCTTTTGCAATTCATCCAGATACAAGGAAAATTGTAGAACAACTGCCATCAAAAGTGTCCCACATACTTGCAACAGTTCCATATCAACATCAAATATAAGGCATGGACCACCAATCTCATTGTTGATTGCCTTAGTTGGCCTCTAGTTGCAACACTAACCATGATACTCCACTCCTATGGACATGAGGCCTCTAGGTGGCCCCAAATTTACAAGAGCGATCTTGACTTCGATCCCACTTACTAGATGATGGGCACAAGCGTGAATGCCACTAAATTTCATCTTCAGAATGCATTGTTATGCCATCTGGGCCATATCTGTGTTCCTTCAAGAAAACTTGCAAAGCTGATTTGGGAATCTCATTACAATTGGATGGTGGCATGGAAAAGACAGTGGCAGTGCTATAGAAGTATTTATATTGGTCGAAACTTCGAAAGGATGTCATCAAGTACATGAGGTCCTGCACTACCTATGCCATTGCCAAACCAACCACTAAGAAGCAAGGCATGAACACCCCTATGCCTATCCCTGAAAGGCCCTGGGAATCCATCTCGATGGACTACATATATGGAATTCCTTCAACCAAGCAAAACAATGACTACTTTTTTGTGGTTGTTGATTGATTTTTAAGATGGACATTCTGACAACCTGCAAGAAGTGTATCACAAAAGAGGCCACTGCCAAGATCTTCTTCGAACGGGTGTGGATACATTTTGGGATACCACATACCATCATATCATATTGGGAAAAATTGTTTCTAAGAACATTCTAGTCAAGCCTCTAGTCATAGTTGGATACCAAGCTCACCAAATCCACTACCTTCCACCCCCAAATTGATGGCCAGATAGAGGTTGTCAACAAGATGATCATGCATATCTTACGTATGTACAACTCCAAACATACACACAGATGGGATGATAGTCTCCCCTATGTTCAACATAGCTACAACATATCCCTCCATAGATCAACCGACCACAACCCCTTTGAGGTGGGGCTGGGATTTCAACCATTGGGTCACATTGATGTCGCATTACCTCTTGCATCCACACAGGTGAAATCATCCCATGTCCAATCTGAGGCCGACAAAGCCACCAATTTTATTGAACAGATTCAACACATCCACCAACAAGTCCATGATATTTTATAGAAATCCAATGCTAAGTACAAGCAACAACATGATCAACATCGAGTGTTACATAAGTTTCAGGTGGAAGACAAGGTTTGGTTGCATTTGTAGAAAGGACCCCATCTGAAGCTTCATACACTTTGATTTGGACATTAAACCATCACTAAGGCTGTGGGTGACCATGCTTTTGAGCTAAGTATTCCACCTTCCTCGGCTTGCACCTAGTGTTCAATGTGGACCTCCTTCGACCATACCTTCCACCTTTATTGGACACATCTGAGATAGTAGAGCAGTTGACACTGACTGATATGAACCTTGAATACATGGAACAAGCCACCATTGATCAGATCATGAACACTTAGGTTAAGAGCACTCACCAACAGAGGATCCAACTTTATCAGGTTGTTAAAGCATGGAAACTCCTACACCAAGGAAAGTGGCTCACCCGAGGCCAAGTTCAACATAAATTTCCCATTTGATGGGGGCACTCAACGTAATGGAGACCATTTATTTATAAGGGGGGAGTAATGATCTATATGGATATCGATGGCCACCCACCTATTCCACTGACTCAAAGAATAATTTTCCATTTTGGCAGTTTTTTTTCTATAGTTTTTCGAGTCCCAAATTTTTGGAGCTGTTTTGAGGCCATAAATGGTGTTTTTTTGGAGTTGCAATACCTAAGAGATAATGTTAGGATTTGTACTGAGCCCAGTCGAAATGTGTACTTCTCGACTAGAAATTTCCAATGGGCTACTGAGCGTGACAAACAAAGATCGTATGAAAAATTTGCGACTCTCGGAAGTTGACATATCAACTAACCCCATCAGGGCCCACAAACCTTTTGGAATTTCATCTCCTAGGGTTAGGTTTTTGGATGTTTAGGGTTTACTCATTTCTTATTTATGATAAAAAAGGCCTTTCAGCCTCATTGTAACTGCTCTAGCAAATACGCGTAGCTATTACATATCTTCTCATAGTTAAGCTACCATCATTCGAGCGAGTTTTTTTTCATTATTCGTTTTTATAGTTTTAGCGTATTCCATTTATAAATATAAATCAAGTTTCACTGTATCTCTCTAATTTTTTTATAAATATGTATTTCATTTTGTTCCATTCATAAATATGGATTAGGTGTACAATATTAAGCACGCGGGAGAAGACGAAAAGGAAAGATACAAGGCAAGGTTAGTGGTGAAAGGATTTTCTCAAAAGGAAGGTATTGATTTTATTGAAATATTTTCCCTTGTTGTTAAGATGTCATCCATTCGAATTATTCTTGGTCTTGTTGTTGCTTTAGATTTAGAATGTAAACAATAAGATGTAAATAAAATCTTCCTTCATGGTGAATTAGAAGGAGATATTTATATGGAGCAATTGGAAGGTTTCAAAATAAAAGGTAAATAAAACTTGGTTTCCAATTTGAAGAAGGCCTCTATGGATTGAAGCAGGCACCTCGCTAGTGGTATAAGAAATTTGATTAATTTATGTTGGAACATGGTTTTAAGAGACTAGAGGCTAATCATTGTGTCTACATTAAGAGGTATGGACAGGAAGAGTACATTATATTATTTCTATATTTGGATGACATGTTAGTTATTGGAAATGATAAGACTTTGATTAACAAGTTAAAGAAGGATTTGAACAACTAGTTTGCAATGAAAGATTTGGGTCCAACACAAGAAATAATAGGTGTGAAGATCATACATGACAGAAATGAAAATTGTGGTTGTTACAAGAAAAATATATTGAGAAGGTGCTTGATAGGTTCAAAATGAATGACACAAAGCTAGTTCATACACCTCTTGCATCCCACTTCAAACTAAGTGTTGATTTGTCCCCTTGTGATGACAAGGAGAAGGAGGAAATGAGTAAAATTACTTAGGATTCAATAGTTGGAAACTTAATGTATGCCATGGTATGTACTTGACCAGATATTGCACATTTAGTGGGAGTAGTAAAAAGTTTCTTTGCCAATCCGAGAAAACAACATTGGCAAGCGGTAAAGTGGATTTTGAGGTATCTCAAGGGTACTAGTCATTATTGTTTATGTTTTGATCATAATGATGTTGTGCTTGAAGGTTATATAGATGCATATATGGTTGGATATGTGGACACAAGAAATTCCACCACTGATTATTTATATACTTTTGCAGGTGCAACAATATCTTGGGTGTCTAGACTGTAGAAAGTAGTATCCCTCTCCACAATAGAGGAATAATACATAGCTGCAATAGAATCCTACAAAGAGATGGTGTGGATCAAGCGAGTCCTAGGAGAGCTACAAATATAATAATACAAATATGTATTGTATTGTGAAATTCAGAGTGCCATTCATTTAGCAAAAAACCCAACATATCATTTAAAGACCAAGCACATTGACCTTAGGTACCATTGGATTTTCCAGGTATTGGAGGAAGGGCATTTTAACTTGGAAAGGATCTATACATATGAGAAACCTGCTAATATGCTTACTAAAATTATGCCAAGAGACAAGCATCCACTGCATTGAATCTTGGTAGGCCTAGGGGTGACTTTATGAGTATGCTTGGGAAAGGATAAACAAAAAAGAGTTCATTTACAACTACGTTTTATTATACAAGAGCCTTCATTTAGTTTCAATTGAGAGAACGTTAATTGTGAAACCAAATTCACTTCTATCTCTAGAAACTGTTGGAATTGTCACTGCCAACAAAGTAAAAAAGATTAGTTAGGAAATTAAATGTCAAAACTTTACCACTTGATCTGGAATGTATAGATACGCACATAAATTTCTCTTGATGCTCGTAATTTTTTGATTTTTCAGTCTTCAAAGAAACTATGAATAAAATCTATAAATATGTAATTCCTTTTGCCATTGGTGTGCTGTAAACTGAGCAAGATGAATTGAATACAAATAGTTTTGTTTTTCTATTTCCCGTGTGTTTTGCTACTTTACTTGTTTCCTCTGTTTTATTTTCATCCATTCTTCTGTGCATGTAATGTTATTGTTTGTAGGATTAGTATTTTCTAGGAGATCTCGGGTCAAGTGAGCTTTGGATGAGATCATAAGCTAATTTTTAGATTGTTGTCTGTGTCCGAGGTTTTGAGCCATGTAGTATCAATTGTGAGTAAGATTATGGGTGAACTTAACACAACAAAGTCCATAACATACTTACCACTAATATATGAAATGTTAATTTTTAATTTGCATTTTGTTGAAGATATAAATGAATTATTTTACATTTTATGTACACATAACACAAGTGAATCTAACTGGTTGAGGGTGATTGCATTGACAAATTTGTTGTGGACACATTTATGGAGGATTATACACATTATGTCACAATTTTAAAAAATCACACACTAAAAAAAAATCCTAATGAATTAATGCAACAATTTATATGTATTCATGTAACACGGCCAATGAATTGATAGTGATACATACTAGCACAAACACATTATAAAAGTGGTTGATATACATCGATAGGCATCATTAGTGGTTAATAAATCATTTTTAAAATTAATAAAAAAAAAGTGGTACATTAAAATGTACAAAAATGCTAGTAGATTTACTACCATAATGCATGGTGTTTTTCTACCTTTTTTTTTTAATGTGCATGGGAAAAAATGCTCGATTTAGACATGTTCTTTTAAATCTCAATCAGGTTTATTGCAGTTGTGTTGTATGATTTTTTAAATCTCAATTAGGTTCATTGCAATTATGTTGTTGATACAATGCTGGCAGGAAATGGCATTGCAACCACACATGAAGGGATGGATCGACTTCATTGTCATGTGCCGATTTTTGGGTTCCCATATTTTGTAGTGGAAATGACTTCCGTGGCTTGTTAGTGAAGAACAAGGGAGTCAAAAGGGTCAATTTAATGTCACTTAGTTATGAGATGTTATGTTTTTAAAGTGAAATTAAGGAAATAAAGTAACTTTAGATTAATAAGTTACTTATACATTATTAAAGTGACTTTTAATCTTAAAGTGAAAGTAAAAGGGGAACAAGGGTCATATTTGATTTAGTGAAAAAGGGGAAAGTTATAGAAGGCATGGAAGAAGGATAAAATAAGGGGTAAAGCTTCACTTTGCATTATGATTTGATCTCTCATTTTGGAGTGCTCTTGGAGCCATTGTTTTGTTAGGGTTTAACAAAACCCTTCCACAATTATAGTTTAGTTTCGGTGGTGCAATATCCACCCTATATAGACAAGAAGGATGATCCATCTAGGATGTTCATTGGAGATTCAATTTGGGTTTGTTTTCAGTTGGAGGCATATCGACTTCTGCAGAGGATTGCAAAACTTTCCGAAGGAAGTCGATTTTATATTTTGCAGGTGCCAGGAGGGTTTTGGGAAGGCATATCTGGAGACATCCTCGCTAGTTGAACAAGAGGGTCCTGTGAGGTCCTTCTTGTTTCTCAACCTTGTCTCGCAAGGACCTCTACAGATTGAAGATTGTTACAGGAGGGTTTCGAGAGGCATCCCTACTAGTTGAACGTGAGGGTCCCGTGAGACCCCGCTCGTCGCCCAGTCCCGTCTAGAAAGGGTCTCTGTAAGGGTTTAGTGGTCACAACAGACTATTTTGGATAAGATCTGTGAGGGTTATAGAAGGACTGGAAGGCTATTTGCATAGCATACAATGTTAGGAGAGCCTTGGAGTAGTTTCCATCATCTATTGGCATCATTCTAGGTTTTTGTTTGAGTTTGTAGTGTTTGTTGAAGCTACTACAAAAACCATTAGAGTTCTTCTGTTGTTGTATTTCCAGTCTCCATTCAGAATAAAGGATGCCAATTTTGTCACTTTCATTATTTGTGTACTTGGATTAGTAATGTGCTTGACTGAAGTTCACTTAATGTAATGCATGCAAACTGTTTGTGAAAAGTTATATATTAAATTTTGCATAAAGTATATATGAGTGCAAACTGTTTAACCAAAGTACAATACCCACGACAACATAATTTTCACAGTAAAACAATTATATCCTCGCCCAACATATTTGGGGATATTACATTCATTCTCATTTTCTTTCTTCTTGCAAGAGGATAAAAGTAACGACTAGATAACCACATTTGAATATCTAATTTTGGAGTGCTCTGCCCTACTTTTTACCAGGTTGACAAGAATACTCAAGTCCATTTTTAAACTTGATTGGGTTTTATGTTTAATGCGTTTGTGTCATCAATATGATGCACGAGGGAAAGTGAAATTTGATTTAGTTTAGTGCGATGCTTTCTAATGAAAGAATGTGCTGATTTCATTAAGTGATGATTTCTTGTGAATCACTGCATGGGTTTACCAAATAAATTGAGTTGGATAATCCAATATTGGAGCATTGGCGCATGCTTTCTATCAACCGTAGTAAAGAATGCAAGTCTGTAACCATGTTTAAAAATCCTCGGTAGTTTTTTTGTTGGTATGGTGCCTATATGCGTTGGGAGAAAAACAAAGGTGTTCTTTACTGTGTATATATAAAAAATCAAAGGTTCTTTCCCGAGTATATATAAAAAAACAAAGGTAAGATTTAAAAAAAGAAAAGAATGAGATATATATATTAAACATAATTTCTTTTATTTTTCTTAAATATTATAAATATACAAGATTAGGGTTAGGAATTCAAAATTGTTAAACAAATTGATAAGCAAGGTTCAAAGAAGATTAAAAAAAGAGAATTCATGTTCCTCACATAAATATCACTACCAACATCAAGCTATCCCAAGTCGTGGCCCTTTACATTTCAAATATAAAAATGCAAATATCACCAACATCAAGTTAGCCGACCTACTGACCCTTTACATCTCTAAATTCATTAAAAAGGCATGAGAGTGATGAATGTACATTGAGTTAAGTAAATTTATGTACGACAAATACACTGATTAAGAGCCTTGAAATTGCAACAAAAATTTCAATTTAAAAAACTTGCAAAAATTTAAAGCAAGTATAACAATAATCATGAACACGTCTCGTAGACTTTCAACGATTTATTGAAAAGGTCGTAGCAACATGACGAGAGATTGCCAACGCCATCCTCATACTAAAACAATATGGCAGCGTGTAGGAAGCGACAGGCCCGGAATGACAACAGCAGCAATCCACAGACGGGCCAAGTGGCGTAGACATTCATTTATTTATTAAATATCACTTATTTTAACAGAGTCTATGGACTCGACTAGAGGGAACTCGCGATGGAGATCGTACTCCCTTGTTCACGCTGCTTCCGTCGTCATGCGGGACTCTGAAACACCGCTGATTGTAGGTTTGGGGGCATCCAACGGTTATCGAGCAAAGTTAATACTTGACTTTGCTCTATATCCATTGGATGTTTCAGACTTTGATGGATAAGGATAGCTATGAGGATTCTTGTCCATTGGATGTTTCAGACCTGGATGGATAAGGATACCTATGAGGATTCTTTCTTCTTTCGTTTTTTGCTTTCATACAGTTTTTTATCATAAACATAAAACATCATAACAATACTAAGTCAGTGTTTGCTATTAATATTCAATATTACCAATGCCCATTTCATTCACATTACTCATTGTTAGCTTCTTGGCATAATTGTTATCATGGTGGCCTCCAAGTTCAAGTTGATCTTCTTGATCATTCTCTCATTGCAAATCTCGAATGGTTGGTTATGCCCTTTGGTTTGACGAATTCCCCAACAATTTTCATAAAGTTGATGGATGATATCTTGTGGCCTTTCACAAATTCTCTTGTGGTGGTATATCTAGATGATATCCTCATCTTTAACAAGAGTTGGGCGGAACACTTGCAACATATTCAACAAGTCCTTCACACTCTGCGACAACACAAACTATATGTTAACTTGGAAAAATGTTGCTTTGGAATGAACATCGTACAATACCTAGGCTACATTGTTGATGAGCATGGTGTGCATGTGGATCCAACCAAGATCCAGGTCATTCATGGTTGACCAACCCCGACCACACTAACCGAGCTTTGGAGTTTCTTAAGACTTTTCAACTTCTATCATGGGTTCGTGTTGGGATTCTCCTATATTGGCTGGACCCTCAACCAAGTGACCAAGGGTGGTGGAAAAAAAAAATTGTGTGGGGAAATTCGCAACAACAAGCGTCCAATGATCTAAAACATCACTTTTTTCATCCTCGGTGCTCTCCTTGCCTGATCTGTGACAACCATTTGAGATTGGGATCGATGCTTCAGACTATGTTGTGGGCACAATTCTCACTCAACATGGTCATCTAGTGGCCTATCATAGTGAGATACTATCGAATGTCGTCCGTAAGTACCCCACCTATGAAAAATAAATGTATTCCATTGTACAAGCCTGCCATCAATGGAAGCATTACATTCTCGGGAAGGAGACTGACATCCACACTGATCACAAGCCTTTGTAGTTCATCCAGACACAAGAAAAATTACAGAACAAGTGCCATTAAAAATTGGTCCACATACTTGCAACAGTTCCATCTCAACATCAAATATAAGACATGGAGCATCAATCGTGTTGTTAACCGCCTCAGTCGACCTCTAGTTGTAACACTAACCACGGTACTCCACTCCTACGGACATGAGGCCTTTGGGTGACCCCAACTCTACAAGAGCGATCTTGACTTCACTCCCACTTACCTTATGTTGGGCACATGTGTGACTGTCACTGAGTTTCATCTTCAGAATGGGCTATTATGCCATCTGGGCCATCTCTGTGTTCTTTCAAGTGAGTGTGTGAAGTTTATTTGTGAAGCTCATTATAGTCGGATGGCAGGACACTTTGGCGTGGAAACGATAGTGGTAGTGCTACAAAAGTATTTCTATTGGTCGAAACTTCAACATGATGTCAACAAGTACATGCGATCCGACACTACCTGTGCCATTGCTAAACCAACCATTAAGAAGCAAGGTTGGAACACCCCTCTGCCTACCCCCAACAGGCCTTGGGAATCCATTTAGATGGAATACATACATGGCCTTCCTTCAACCGAGCAAAGTAATGATTGTTTTTTTGTGGTTGTTGATCGGTTTTCTAAGATGGCCATTCTAACAGCCTGCAAGCATAGTATCACATCAGAGGCCACTGCCAAGCTCTTCTTCGAACGAGTGTGGGTACATTTTGGGATACCATAGACCATCATATCAGATCATGACAAAAACTTCCTAAGCACATTATGGTCAAGTCTATGGTCACAGTTGGACACCAAGCTCAACAAATCCACTTCCTTCCACCCCCAAATTGATGGCCAGATAGAGGTCATTAATAAGATGATCGTGCATATATTGTGTATGTATAACTCCAAACATACACACACATGGGATGAGAGTCTCCCCTATGTTCAACATAGCTACAACAGATCTCTCCATAGCTCAACCGACCACAATTCCTTTCAGGTGGGGCTGAGATATCAACCATTGGGTCCCATTGATGTCACACTACCCCTTGCGTCCACATAGGAAAAATCGTCCCATGCTCAATCTGAGGAAAACAAAGCCACCAATTTTATTGAACGGATTCAACACATCTGCCAACATGTCGATGATATTTTATAGAAATCCAATCTATGTATAAGCAATGCCATGATCAACACTGAGTGCTACACAAGTTTTTGGTGGGAGATAAGGTCTAGTTGCATTTGTAGAAAGAGTATCTTACATGACCCCATTGGAATATTCGTCCACTTAACCATGGACCTTACACTATCACTAAGGTTGTGGGTGACCATGCTTTTGATTTAAGTATTCCCCCTTCCTTGACTTGCACCTAGTGTTCAATTTGGACTTCCTTCAACCATACTTTCCACTATTATTAGACACATTAGAGATAACAGAGAAGATGACATCGATTGAGCTCAACCCTGACTACATGGAAAAATCCACCATTGATTAGATCGTGGACACTCAGGTTAAGGTCACTCGCCAATAGAGGATCCAACTTTATCGGGTTGTTAAAGTAGGGCAGCTCCTACACCATGGCAAGTGGCTCACCCGGGGCCAAGTTTAGCATAAGTTTCCCCATATAATGGGGCCATTTAATGCAATGGATACCATTTATTCCTAAGGGGGGAGGACTAATCTAGGTGGATATCGGTGGCCACCCACCTATTCCACTAGCTTAGAGAAAAGTTTTCCATTTTGGCAGTTTCTTTCTACAATTTTTTGAGTCTCGAACTTTTGGAACCATTTTGAGACCTTAAACGATGTTTTTTTGACGTTGCAAGGCCCAAGAGATAGCCATAGGATTTGGTTCGAGCCTAGTCAAAATTTGTACTTCTCAACTAGACCTTTCCAACGGGTTACAGAGCATTCCAAACAGAGATCGTATGCAAAAGTTGTGACCTTGGGAAGTTGACTCATCAACTAACCCCATAGGGGCCCATAAACCTTTTGGCATTTCATCTCCTAGGGATAGGTTTTTGGATGTTTAGGGTTTCTTCATTGCCTCTTTATGATAAAAAAGGCCTTTCGACCTCATTGTAACTTCTTTGGTGAATGCGCATAGTCGTCGCATCTGTTCTCAGAGATAAGCTACCACCATTCGAGTGAGTTTTGTTTCATTCTTCATTTTTATAGTTTTAGTGTATTCCATTTATTAATATAAATCAAGTTTCACTATATCTCTCTGGTTTTTTTTATAAATTTGTATTTCATTTCATTCCATTCATAAATCTCAATCGGGTGTACAAGATTAAGCATGAGAGAGAAGAGGAAAAGTAAAGATACAAGGCAAGGTTGGTGGTGAAAGAATTTTCTCAAAATGAAGGTATTGATTTTATTGAAATATTTTCCCTTGTTAAGATGTCATCCATTAGAATTATTCTTGGTCTTCTTGTTGCTTTAGATTTGGAATGTAAACAATGATATATAAAAACAATCTTCCTTCATGGTGGATTGGACGAAGATATTTATATGGAGCAATTGAAAGGTTCCAAAATAAAACATAAATACAACTTGGTTTCCAATTTGAAGAAGAGCCTCTATGGACCGAAGCAGGCACCTCGCTAGTGGTATAATAAATTTGATTCATTTATGTTGGAACATGGTTATAAAAGACTAAAGGTTGATCATTGTGTCTACATTAAGAGTTATGGCCAAGAAAATCACATTATATTATTGCTATATGTGGATGACATGTTAGTTATTGGACATGATAAGAATATGATTAACAAGTTAAAGAAGGATTTGGACAACTAGTTTGCAATGAAAGATTTGGGTCCAACAAAAGAAATACTAGGCATGAAGATCATACATGACAGAAAAGAAAATTGTGGCTGTCACAAGAAAAATATATTGAGAAGGTGCTTGATAGGTTCAATATGAAGGACACCAAGCTAGTTGGTACACCTCTTGCATCCCACTTCAAACTGTGTTGATTTGTCCCCTTGTGATGACAATGAGAAGGAGGAAATGCGTTAAACCCCTTATGCTTCAACAATTGGCATCTTTAAGTATTCCATGCTATGTAATCGACCAAATATTTCACATTTAGTGGGAGTAGTGAAATAGTTCTTTGCAAATCCGGGAGAACAACATTAGCAAGTAGTAAAGTAGATTTTTTAGGTATCTCAAGGGTACTAGTCATTATTGTTTATGTTTTGATAATAATGATGTTGTCCCTTAAGGTTATATACATGTAGATATGGATGGAGATGTGGACATGAGAAAGTCCAACACTCATTATTTATATACTTTTGCAGCTGAAACAATATCTTGGGTGTCTAGATTGCAGAAACTAGTATCCCTTTCCAAAACAAAGGAAAAATACATAGCTGCAACATAAGCCTACAAAGAGATGTTGTGGATGCAACGATTCCTAGGAGAGCTAGGAATACAACAAGACAAATATGTATTGTATTGTGACAGTCATAACACCATTCATTTAGCAAAAAACAACAACATATTATTCAAATACCAAGCATATTGATCTTAGGTACCATTGGATTCGACAGGTATTGGAGGAAGGGAGTTTTAACTTGGAAAATATCTATACATATGAGAACATAAGCCTACAAAGAGATGTTGTGGATGCAACGATTCTTAGGAGAGATAGGAATACAACAAGAAAAATATGTATTGTATTGTGACAGTTAGAACACCATTCATTTAGCAAGAAAAGAAACATATCATTCAAAGACCAAGCACATTGACCTTAGGTACTATTGGATTCGACAGGTATTGGAGGAAGGGAATTTTAACTTGGAAAATATCTATACATATGAGAACCCTTCTAATATGCTTACTAAAATTTTGCCAAGAGACAAGTAAGCATTGCATTGAAGCTGGGAAAGCATGGGGGTGACTTGATGAGTAGGATTGGGAAAGGATCAAGAGAAAGGAGTTCGTCTACAACTACAGTTTATTATCCAGAAACCTTCATTTAGCATCAAGTGGGAGAATGTTAATTGTGAAGCCAAATTCGCTCCCGTCTCTAGAAACTGTTGGAACTGTCACCGCCAACAAAGTAAAAAAGAGTAGTTAGTAAATTAAATGTCAAAACTTTCCCACTTGATCTGGAATGTATAGAGACGCCAATAAATTTCTCTTGATGCTCAACGATTTCTGGATTTTTTGGTCTTTGAAGAAACTATGAATCAAATCTATAAATATGTAAGTCCTTTTTCCATCGGTGTTATGTAAACCGAGCGAGATGAATTTAATAAAAATAGTTTTGTTTTTCTATTTCCTATGTGTTTTGCTACCTTCTATGTTTCCTATGTTTTTTTTTCATCCATTCCTCTGTGCATGTAATGTTATTGTCTGTAGGATCAGTATTTTCTAGGCGATCTTAGGTCAAGTAAGCTTTGGACGAGTTCAAAAGCCCGATTTTCATATTGTTGTCTTTGTGGCCGAGGTTCTAAGCCATGGAGCATCAATTGTGAGTAAGATTATGGGTAAGCTTAACACAACAAAATCCCTAACATACTTACCACTAATATATGAAATGTTAATTTTTAATTTTCATTTTGTTGAAGTTACAAGTGAATTATTTTACATTTTATGTACACAAAACACAAGTGAATCTAACTAGTTGAAGGTGATTACATTGTCAAATTTATTATGGACACATTTATGGAGGATTATACACATTATGTCACAATTTTAAACAATCACACACTAAAAAAAAAATCCTAATGAATTAATGCAACAATTTATATGTATTCATGTAACATGACTAATGAATTGATAGGGATACATACTAGCAACACATTATAAAAGTGGTTGATATATGACAACAAGCATCATAAGTAGTTAACAAACCATTTTTAAAATTAATAAAACAAAAGTCGTACATTAAAATGTGCAAAAGTGTTGGTAGATTTACTATCATAATGCATGGCGCTGCAGAAGTGTTGGTAGATTTACTATCACCAACATCAATCTCACATAAATATCACCAACATCAAGCTAGTAGAGGTCGTGGCCCTTTACATCTCTAAAGACATTAAAAAAGACAAATATCACCAAGATCATGCTAGCCGACTCTGTGGCCCTTTACATCTCTAAAGACATTAAAAAAGACAAATATCATCAACATCATGCTAGCCGACTCTGTGGCCCTTTGCATCTCTAAAGACATTAAAACAGGCAGGAAAGTGATAAATGTACATTGAATTAAGTAAATTTATGTACTACAAATACACTGATTAAAAGCCTTGAAATTGCAACAAAAATTTAAATTTAAAACTTGCAAAACTCTAAAGTTATAACAATAATCATGGTCACATTGTTAGGAATTAAATTTATATTAAAACTACCAATAAAAACAACAAGAACAAGAGAAGGAGAACTCACAAAGATTGAGTTGCAAATTACCAAAACCTAAAAACTTGTCCTTTGCTTTGGCTGTTCTTCCGCAAAAAAATATTTGCTATGTTTTAAAAAAAAAAATTCTGTGCATACTCCATTTACCTATCTACATGTACCCCAAGCTAGCATTTCTTTGATTGAAAGGCCAACATTACCACCACAAAGTCAAGTCTAACATTATCATGGAGGGATTCATCAAGACTAGCATTACCTATATAGGCCCATCTTAACTCTGGTTTTATGAAGCGCCGAGAGGAATCAAATCTCTAGAGGTACAAACCCTTCCTCCTTAACATTTTTTACAACAAAAGACTAGAGCAAACATATACAATTTTCATTTACTTAATTTTATGTTGAATTTAGGCATGGAATCACACATCAATCTAATAATGGGTTGTAGAATGACCCTGTCTGCCCATCCATTAAGTCTAACATTACCATGGAGGGATTCATTAAGACTAGCATTTTGCTCATTGAAAGGCCAACATTACCACCATAGCTTTACCCAACATTGACACTAGAGGCATCCATTAAGGCTAGCATTACCACACCATTACCACTACATGTTAGCATTCAATTTTTTATTGAAATCCTGCTAAAAATTGTTGGAACTTCAGATTTGAGTGATTGAGTCTGTATAATAGGAGTGTCCTATGAGATTTTCAGGATGTTGAATCCATTTATACATTCAAAAATGTCATTTAAACAATGTAAAATGGTGTTTTCACTTAAAAAGTTTTAAAAGTTGAATTCATTTAAACAATGTAAAATGGTGTTTTCACTTAAAAAGTTTAAAAAGTTGAATTTTTAGACAGCTACCAAAATAATTGCTTCCAAATTTCAATTGCTATAGGTTTTGGGCTCTGCGGACTTGTTCAATCGTAATAAACAAACAGACCAAATCGCTTGTGAACTTTTCAAATGGTTGGACAATTCGCTTGCACAAACAATTGACAAGATAATTGTTTCAAATTTCAATTGCGGCAGGTTTTGCGAACTTGTTCAATGATAATGGAGCTATCAAGACGAGGATCCAACTTCATTACGCCGAAAAGCGTATACCTATTGGAGATGGGCACAATTAATCACCTTTTAATCTAAAATTCTAATCCGATGGCTAACAATTGAAGATGCTGGCATATTCTTAGTCATCCTCCCAAATCAATGAATGTGATTTACTCTTCATAACTTCCTTATATTTTTGAATGCATCAGTTAATGTGTTTACTTTTTAACATTTACCTAATCATATTTAAATCTCATTGATGTATTATTTAATTAACACGCATAACCCAACATTTCAATGACATACATAGCCCAATATTACCTTCATACAATAAGTTATACATTAATGTTTTAATACTTTAATACATGTAATACTTGTATTTAATACTTTAATACTTGTATTTAATACTTTAATACATTTAATACTTTAATACTTGCATTTAATACTTTAATACATTAATACATTGAAGTATTATTTAATTAATACATCAATACATTACTACATTAATGTKTTATTCTATCAGTGTATTAATACATTATTAATATTTTTTTTAAKTAACCYGTTACATTAATRCATCACATTATAMATTAGCACATTGATACTTTAATTTATACATTGCACTAMCRTAATRCTTAATCAATACATTAATACATTAATAAATTAAGTTATTTACATATTAATACATTAATTAATAGATAATTAATATATTTTTTCATTTATGTAATATCACATTAATGTATTTTTGCATTACTAATGTATTACTTTATAAGACTTAATTTAGTAATAACTCAATACAATGCATTAATGAAATGTTTAAATTTAATTGTCAATACATTAATAAAAATAAAATACTAATAATTAATTTAATATAGTATAAAGTGTAAATTTAATTTATTAATGATGATTGTATTAATTGAATTAATGTATAGATGAATATTTTATTAATGAATTGATACTTTCAAATAAAAATGTAATATATTAATGTTATGTATTTATATAAGCAATTGTATTTATGTATTTATGTATTAATGTATTGTGTATTAATGTATTTATGTATTAATGTATTTATGTATATAAG
>JASDQU010686471.1:9644-27035 GCA_032191745.1 Picea mariana
TGTTTTTTGAAATTGTTTATGAAGTAGATAAATAAAGAACATACATTTTATATTTTTTGTTTTATATTTAAAATCTAAAGAACTAAAAAATACTAATAAAACATAATTTGAAATAAGAACAAAATAACAGTCAAATCCAATTTAAATTATTCTTATTTCATTGATAAATAAACTAACAAAATAGAATACGAGTAAACTAAACTGTGATTAATCAACTAATGAGTTTATGTCTCTTTGCAATTCAAACTCCCAGCTGTCCTACGTATGAGGAAAACCTGTAATAGGCTAGTGCATAACTCTCCCAGAACAAACTCAAAGGTGTTTTTGGAGCAAGAATATAAGAGCAGAGTAATAAACATACAAATTTGGTGATCTTGTAATGATGAACACTTATAATAAAATAAATTTAATACAAAACATTCATGTGATATGTTAGTCTCTAATTTTGTCTTGGTTTAGTGAGAAACCCTTATCCTAAACCCTTCTTTCCCACACTTGATTTTATGTTTCCAGTTGATTTCGACTTTTGTTTTTAGTGTCTTATGGTTTTCATTACAGTTTTTGGATAGTTTATTTAAGTTTGATTTTAAAAGACATGGTTTTAAAACGAGGTGTCACCTTATATGCCTGTTTGAATTTCAAACTTTCAAATTTTACTAAGTCATTAATAGCGCTACGAGAATAAGGCTATTCCCGTAGCACCAAAATAATCATGCCTTGATATGCGCCTGCCATCCAGATTTTGTTATGATGACACAAATCATGGATTGAGAGTTCGCATGCATCCACAAAATCCTGGAATCATTTACCGATTCAAAATATTTCATAACCCGATTGTTGTGTACCCATGCAGGACTCATTTTAATTCACCCAATTCTCAATGATCGTTATATTATACCTGTTTGATTTTTCTGAATTTAGGCACATGTATTCGCTCAAAGGAATGGAATACACTAACAGATTGCAGGTGGAAAATTTGGAACCCAAGGGCACTAGTTACAAAATTTTGTTTTGATGGCGCCAAAGAGGAGCGAACAGGTAGTTAGAATAGAACTAGAGGGTGCCAAACTTCTTGAAGACTATCCTCATATGGCTCAAAGGTTTAGAGATGCTGGGTGGTTTGAATTCCTTACCACTTTTCAAGGTTACGATGAGCAAGTCTCCATGGAGTTTTCTCTGAATTTTGATGGTCATGAGGTGGAGATCGGTAAGATGCTGATGCTAGTGACAGAGAAGACCATTGCAAAGGATTGTAGGTTGGTGGTTGGAGGAGAAATATGGTGGAAGAAAGATCACGTGGTTACAAAGTTTGTAAACCAATTCCTTCTTCCAGATAAGCAAAATCCGAATTGGAACAGGGGAGTACCTCATAGCTGGATTCGACCTGAATGGCACACTGCTCTGATCATTATCCACAGGAACAAGGTATTATACCTGATGAGGAATGGGATGAATTTATATCTATTCTTAAAAACCCTTTACCCACAACTTTTCAAATAAATTCTAGTGGGCAATTTTCTGATGACATTCTATCCCAACCTGAAAATGAGTTTTTGGCATCTCTCAATGCTGAGGATGTAGGTGGCAATGTGGTTGAACATATTAGGCCTTTACCCTAGTATCCAACAAAGCTTTCTTGGCACTTGAATTTCTCTTGCATGCAACTAAGGAAAAACCAAATGCTTGAAAGGATTCATGAATTCTTAAAGCAAGAAAATGAGATTGGGAGCATAACTCGACAGGAGGCTGTGAGAATGGTTCCACCCCATTTCTTGGATGTACAGTCACACCACTATGTTCTTGATATATGATGCAGACTTCCACCTCTCTGTCTCGACAAAGTCTCTGCGCTGACCTCACGGTCTTAAGGATCGTTCATCTATCTCCATAAGCCGAAGTGGCTCTTTCGATTCCTTGCTGGAATCTCTATTAAAATCCAATCCATAGGTCCTTCTTTTCCCTTTATGGCCTTCTGAGCGTGACCTCTTCTCTTTCCACAATAGGAAAATGAAATTTTTGGGCTTTGGGGTTTCCTAATTCCCAATGACGAGAATCCCCTGTCTTCTCGACCTTTCGAATACCGAATCTCCGAAATGACGAAACACCTTTGTCGGCGACTAGCCCTCAAGGCTAAGTCTTGGCCCACACAACCACTACACATAAAACCACGGCTCTATTTTTGGGGTCACGCAACCCAAGCGCTCAACCCCTCATCCACTGAACCCCCGAAATGTCGATCCATGAAACGTCGATATGGCAATTCTCGGGCCTTCTCTCTCTTTTCAGGGTTTCGGGCTTTGAAACATCGAAATTCCTAATCCTCTTGTCCATGGGATCCCCGAAATTTCGATTCCCGATTTCCCAAAGTGACATCAACTAGGAAACCCCTTTCAATATTTCACTGTCTCAAATGTCGAAATGCTCCGAACATCTTGTCTTCAAGATTTGTGAAACGCCAAATCTTGATATGCCGATGGACTCTCCCCTTTCGTGATTTTTTCCTGAATTCTTGGATTTCCGCTACGCATCCCAACCGATGGATGGCTCAGATTTGTTTCGGGGTTTTCAGCCTGGAGATTCCCGATCCCCTGTCATCAATACTTCCTATTCCTCGATATGCGAAACTCGGATGGCAAATTCCTTTCGGGGTTTTTACCTTGGAGTGTCCCAACCTCTCGACATCAGAACCCCCAATTTTTCGAATGCCGATATCCTGATGCGCCAATGCCTTTCGGGACTTTTGTCTCTTCTTCTCTACTGTATGAGGATTTAACTCCCTTACAAGTCATGACAGATCTAATGGTTGTTGGGTAATTGGACCAATATCCGATGGTCCAGATCCTTTCTGCTCCGTGTGCTCCTCTGCTGCTTCCTAGATGTGGAAAACCAACAGTCTAGATCTCTTTTCCTTAGCCTGATCTGACGGCTGCTGTGCACCCTCCTGAGCTTCTACGCTTTTTTCCAACACTTGGAAGAATTCCAAATGTCTAAGGCCTTAACCTTTGCCTTGGTTCTGCGAGCTCTTCAGCTTTGAGTCTCACCTGTGCGTTGTAAAAACACAGTATCCCTCCTGAAATTTTAGGGAACCTTGAACTCTTCCTGAGAGTACTCTGGCCTCTGCACTCCTTACAGCTACGCTTTGTGCACCAAAAGAACTACTCCTCCTGATATTTTATCTTCGAACCCTTGAAGGATTCTTCAATTCCTGTGCCCCTACAGGGTCTTTGCACACATAAAGCGTTATCCGTCCTGAACTTCTCTTCTCTCCTAGACTTCTAAGGAAACAGTTCCTTCTCCTTTCTCCTCCTACTGGAGAATGTGATGCCCTCCTGGCTATTATTCTACTCAAGCAACCTCTTCCTGAGTCTTTCAAGGTGTTCAACAACCCTGTGAAGATCCTTCTTCTTGGACTCTTCTTCAAATCCAGAACTCAAAAAGAGAGTTCTCTTCCTTGTGCCAATATGCACATCTACTCAATGCCCTCCTGGCAGAGTGTTTTCTCACAAAACATCCAACAGTTATGTCCCCTTCTATGCACTCTATGAACCTGCTCAATGCCCTCCTGGAAGAGCTTCACAGAACCCTTATTGATTCTGGTTCTCTTGTCTGAACTCACAACAAAGTTCTTCTTAATGCATCACTATGCATATGCTCAATGCCCACTTGGTAGAGCTTCACAGAACTCCCAGCAGAGTCTCTCTCTTCTGTGCACTCCTTGCACCTGCTCAATGCCCTCCTGGCAGAGCTTCATAGAACTCACTCAGAGATTCTGTCTGCAACTGTGTTTTCTCATACACAGCCTCGCCTCCAAGGTATTCAACAACCTTGAGGTCTTCCTCTGAGTTGTTGATTTCAACTTATCTGCCCACCTGACACGCCTCTGTCTGACTCCATAGAGTTCAGAAATGCACCCTCTATGCATGGCTATCAGAACCCACAGTGTTCTGTCACACCCTCCTGATGTGAAGCCTCAAAGACCTCGCAAGCCTRAAACCAAACCAACTCTTGCAAATGCATAAACATAACATACATTCACAACATAATAAGAACACACACAGACATTCATTTAACACTAGAAATATGCAGGAAAAACTGTTGTTTGTATTAGAATGGAAAATGCCTGTTTGTACAAGGTGTTCCTAAGCACGGCCTGTAACAAGGTCTCAGCTCCTTCTCTCTTCTGCTCTCCTAGCTCTATCTCTTATAACTATCACCAAAATGAGATCCTCTCGATCTTTTACCTGAGGGGGGTCTTCGAGCTCTTCCCTCCAAAACTCAACTACCTTATTCAATTACATTCAATGGTTGTCTAGTCCACATATCTGATCTAGATCTTAGCCTTTACAAACATTTAAAGGCCTATTTACTTCTACACCTATGCAAAGCACGACTTCCCAGCTCAACAGCTTAAGCAATTAATTACATTCATTCGAATAAAAAATGAGGGCTATGCCTCTCTTTAGTTTTGAATGCATGTGCTTGATGTGGCTGGCTAGCTGGCTGGCTGACGTGAGATGATGCTCCTGCATTAATATATGTGCAGCAATTGAGTCAAAAACATTTCAACTTCTAGAGATGATTCACAAATCAGCTAAGCTTGCGTTTCTACCCAAGGGAATGGTCATAGCAAATGATACTGATGTTCAATGGTGCAATCTTCTCATTCATTAGACGAAGAGGATGTGTAGTGCTAACTTGTTGGTAACCAATCATGAAGCACAAAACTTTCCAAGTTGTCGTTGCAAAAATAATGGCATGCTGACACAAACAACAAATGAGATAGAGGATAAAGGTAGTGGAAGACTTGAGATGAATGAAGACACCCATGCAAAAAGTATAACAAAGTTTCCTTTTGATTGCATATTATGTGATGTACCTTGTAGTGGGGATGGAACAATTCATAAGGCACCTGATATTTGGAAAAAATGGAATGCTGGACTTGGAAATGAGGTACATCGCCTTCAAGTTCAAATTGCCATGAGAGGTGTTGCATTGCTTAAAGTTGGAGGGAAACTAGTTTAATCTACTTGCTCAATGAATCTAGTTGAAGATGAAGCTGTTGTTGGTGAGGTGCTTAGGCAAAGTGGGGGATCAATAGAGCTTCTAGATGTGTATGCTGACTTTCCTGAGTTGAAATGTCGCCCCGGCCTCAAGAGTTGGAAGGTTCATGATAAACGCAAGTGGCTTACATCTCACATACAGGTTGATAAACACTTGAAGACTACAATAGTTATTAGTATGTTTCCTTTTGGTAAATCCTGGAAGGATAACAGTATGTCTGATGCTACACAAGATTGCAAGAAAACAGAGATTGAAATGGAACCAAAAGTAACTAATGGTTCAAATAAAAAACATGGAAGAACAATCTATCAACAATGATATGTCTTGTGAAGGTTCAAAGGCTCATGGCTACATAGGGAAACATAGAAATGATGGAAACACTATTTCAGAATTGGCAGAAGTACCATTAGATGTAAAGAATCATTAAAAGAAGAACCAGAAAAGCTACAGGAAATACTCTGTTATTTTTACCTGTCTTAGTCTTTTTCTTCAAGAGAGGTTGCAGAACAGCTAGAGAGGAATTTGTTGAAACCAAAAGAGATTTTTTTTGGGAACATTCCCCTTCACAAAAACCTCTCTTGGTTTTTACACATAAATCACATTTTAAGAGATTCAAATTGATCTTTGAGGCCTAATTTTCTGATAAAGCTACAGGAAATACTCTGTTATTTTTACCTGTTTTAGTGTTTTTTTTCAAGAGAGGTTACAGAACAGTTGGAGAGGAATTTGTTGAAACAAAAAGAGGATTTTTTTGGGAACATGCCCCTTCACAAACAAATCTCTCGGTTTTTACACAAAAATCACATTTTAAGAGATTCGAATTGATCTTTGAGGCCTAATTTTCTGATAAAGCTACAAGAAATACTCTGTTTTTTACTTGTTATAGTCTTTATGTTCAAAATATGTTACAGAGCATATGGAGAGGAATTTGTTGAAACAAAAAAGTTTTTTGTTGGGAACATGCCCCTTCACAAAACCCTCTCTCGTTTTTTACACAGTTATCACCATTTAAGAGATACAAAGAGATTGTTGGACCCTATTTTTCAGGAATTTACCAGATTTGTTTTCTTGAAAAATCTCATGGACAACAGTTGACAAGCCACCTCATCAATTAGAATTGGAGATCATATTGGATATTCTCCTTGATTATTTGAAACAAGAAACTAAATATATATGAGGAGGTTTTCAGATCCATTTTTTTTTGGATCTTGATAATTATGTGTTGTTTCTATAGAAACTCTGTAGAATGAGAAGTAAGAGGTCGAAAAATTGGAGATCCAGGGGACCTTTTTGTGAAGCTCATTGTAAAAGGAATTTATGTTCAATTTGACACTTAATAGAAAAGGCATATGGATGGTTAGAATCTCTTTTTTCTACTCTGTTATTTCTTTATTCATGCTTGAATTCATTATTCAGATTGCAATGCTTTTTTATTCTTGACTGTTAGTTTATACAATGAAACTTTTGTTGTAGAGATAATTTTTCAAGTTTTGATATCAAGCTAAATGTCATGTTTCTTTATGACATTTTGAGATGAGAATTCATGTGAAGTTGACAAATTGAAGACTTCATCTTCCTTTTTCTTATATTAGTTTAATCCATCTATGTGTCTACCTATTATTCAGCCAATGGGATATGATATGTTTTGATCTTGATTTTCATGTCATACAGTAACCTTGAGCCAATTTTCAACCACCCTACAAAAAACCAAATCATAAAACCTTAAAAATACTTTGCAATAAACGAATGATGCCCTAGATTTCCCTCTCATAGTCAAGTGCAACTTTAGGGACTAACATTTTTGGCACTGCTGCCGGGGATGGAGACACAAAGTATTTATCCCTGGGAGAACGAAAACGATTAGATCCGCTTCTTGATGGTGAATAGGAAGGGGACATATACATGACTATAGATCTTTCACCATGGCGACTCCACTATCTAAAGTTTAATAGGTGACTCCACTGGATCCAATCATGGAAGCCATTCTGGCTCAAAGGTTTTCTTTTTGTGATTTTTTAGATGTCATTGGTTTTCCAAACGCAATTCTTAGCAGAGTTGAATGGGAAGGTATCCTTCCTACGTTTAAAGGTGAAGATTGGGAGGTTTCGGCTGAGCATCTGCTATATTTTCATGAGTTTATTCATGGACGTCATATTGTGCATGAGCATGTCAAGATCAATCTTTTCAGATACTCGTTAAAGGGACCATCCCTCGATTGGTGTAGATCGCTTCCAGCTTCAAGTATTATTTCATTGGCAAGTTTTCATGATACTTTCAATATATTTTATAAAGAAAAATTTTCAGCTGAAAGTCTTTTTGAAAATTGTTGTAATGTATTTGAGAAGCATATTCAGCAGAAACTAGAGTTTTCATCTGTTTGCAAGGACGGAAATCATTTTATTAAGGAAGATTTTCCAGATACCATTGATGATAGGATAGATGATTGCATAGCTGTAGATGCATTTGATCTTGTTCTTGATGCACCTGCAATTTCTGATTTGAATGGAAAAGCTCATGTTTATGTTGAGTATAAAGAACAAGTATTTCCTCAACACATTGTTGATAAAGATGATACACATAATAGTATTGATGAAGGTTATCAACAACCTACTATCTTTATGGTGACAAAATTTGACTAGCAGTAGATTTATGAAAACAACCTGCACATTAGTCATGAACAGTTGAAACCAGTATATGGCAGCAGTTTTGGATCTGATGAGGAGCATCATGAGCATCACAAAACTGATAGAGAAATGTTCCAACAACAATTGATGCTTGCTTCTGGGTCAGCTGTTGAGCAGTCAATATATGGATTTATATAACTTGGAAATGAAATTCATGATCAGCAACCTAATGAGATCAACTATGAGGAAAAACACCCTTTTGATTTTAAAAAACCAGGTAAGATCATACATGAATTTTATGATCCAATTAGTATATGGATAGAGTCACTATTCTCAGTAATTCCATCTATTACAAAGTTTAGCATGATGGTTTGCAGCAACAAACATGAGCTGGTTGCAGTTTCCTTGTTGTATATTTTGTTCTATTTTCATGTTTTTCGCTATGTATATGAAGACAGGTCAAGCAATTTGTTGCTTGAATTATTTTTCTGGAAATTTATATATACCTGAAACATTTATTCTCAGCAGTTAGAGTAGGATAACATAGATGAATAAGCTCATGGATGATCATTTCTAGTTTGCACAATACGTGGGGATTTCATCTAGTATTTGGTTTCAGTTTTGAAATAAAGACTCCATGCCCGATGCATATAAGGCACTATTGGAAGGGGAAGTTTGGATTCAAATGAGGAGCAGAGTTGCAAAAGTTTGAGCTAGATCTGAATGACATTGGCTGACTCCATAACCCAATGGACTAGGCACAACACAAAAGTTGTGAATGTCTACAGAGCGGAATATTTGTAGGTTTAGGATTAGAAAGATGAGAAGAAATGATAAAGGCACGTTGGTCTGCAAGTTCCTGATGTCCCACAGTGAAAAAAACATCCCCAGAAGGAGCCAATGTTAGTTTCTAATTTTGTCTTGGTTTAGTGAGAAACCCTTATCCTAAACCCTTCTTTCCCACACTTCATTTTCTATTTCCAGTTGATTTCGATTTTTGTTTTTAGTGTCTTATGGTTTACATTACAGTTTTTGGATAGTTTATTTAAGTTTGATTTTGAAAGACATGGTTTTAAAACGAGGTGTCACCTTATATGCCTTTTTGAATTTCAAACTTTCAAATTTTGCTAAGTCATTAATAGCGCTACAAGAATAAGGCTATTCCTGTAGCGCCAAAAAATCATGCCTTGATACGTGCCTACCATCCATATTTCATTATGATGACATGAATCGTGGATTGAGAGTTCGCATGCGTCCACAAAATCCTGGAATCATTTACACATTCAAACTGTTTCATAACCTGATTGTTGTGTACTCGCACAGGGCTCATTTTAAGTCACCCAATTCTCAATGATCGTTATATTATACCTATTTGATTTTGCTGAATTTAGGCGCAGGTATTTGCTCAAAGGAATGGAATACACTAACATATTGCAGGTGGCAAATTTGGAACCCGAGGGCGCTAGTTACAGAATTGTGTTTTGATGGCACCAAAGAGGAGCAGACAGGTAGTCAGAATAGAACCAGAGGGTGTCGAACTTATTAAATCCTATCCTCAGATGGCTCAAAGGTTTAGAGACACTGGGTGGTTTGAATTCCTTACCACTTTTCAAGGTTATGATGAGCAGGTTTCCATGGAGTTCGCTCTGAATTTTGATGATCACGAGGTGGAGATCGGTAAGATGTTGATTCTAGTGACAGAGCAGACCAATGCAAAGGCTTGCAGGTTAGTGGTTAGAGGAGAAATATGGTGGAAGAAAGATCATGTGGCTACAAAGTTTGTAAACCAATTCCTGCTTCCAGATAAGAAAAATCTGAATTGGAACAGGGGAGTACCTCGTAGCTGGATTCGACCGGAATGGCACACTGCTCTAATCGTTATCCATAGAAACAAGTCATTATACCTGATGAGGAATGGGATGAATTTATATCTATTCTTAAAAAACCTTTACCCGCATCTTTTCGAATAAATTCTAGTGGGCAATGTTTTGATGAAATTCTATCCCAACTTGAAAATGAGTTTTTGGCATCTTTCAATGCTGAGGATGTAGGCAGCAATGTGGTTGAACATATTAGGCCTTTACCCTGGTATCCAACAAATCTTGCTTAACACTTGAATTTCTCTTGCATGCAACTAAGGAAAAACCAAATGCTTGAAAGGATTCATGAATTATTAAAGAAAGGAAATGAGATTGGGAACATTACTCAATAGGAGGCTGTGAGCATGGTGCCACCCCTTTTCTTGGATGTATAGTTGCACCACTATGTTCTTGATATATGTGCAGCAAATGGGTCAAAAAAATTTCAACTTCTAGAGATGATTCACAAATCAGCTAAGCTTTCATTTCTACCCAAGGGAATGTTCATAGCAAATGATTTTGATGTTCAATGATGCAATCTTCTCATTCATCAGACGAAGAGGATGTGTACCGCTAACTTGCTGGTAACCAATCATGAAGCACAAAAATTTCCAATTTGTCGTTGCAAAAATAATGGCATGCTGACACAAACAACAAATGAGAAAGAGGATAAAGGTAGTGGAAGACTTGAGATGAATGAAGACACCCATGCAGAAAATATAACAGAGTTTCTTTTTTATCGCATATTATGTGATGTACCTTGCACTGGGGATGGAGAAATTCGTAAGGCACTTGATATCTAGAAAAAATGGAATGCTGGACTTGGCAATGAGGTACATCGCCTTCAAGTTCAAATTTCCATGAGAGGTGTTGCATCACTTAAGGTTGGAGGGAAACTAGTTTACTCTACTTGCTCAATGAATCTAGTTGAAGATGAAGCTTTTGTTGGTGAGGTGCTTAGGAAAAGTGGGGGATCAATAGAACTTCTAGATGTGTCTGCTGAGTTTCCTGAGTTGAAATGTCGCCCTGGCCTCAAGAGTTGGAAGGTTTGTGATAAAGGCAAGTGGCTTACATCTCACATACAGGTTGATAAACATCGGACGACTACAATAGTTCCTAGTACATTTCCTTCTGGTAAATCCCCGGAGGATAACATTATGTCTGATGCTACACAAGATTGCAAGAAAACAAAGATGAAATGGAACCAAAAGTAACTAATGGTTCAGATAAAAAACATGGAAGAAAAATCTGTCAACAATGATATGCCTTGTGAAGGTTCAAAGGATCATGGATACACAGGGAAACATAGCAACGATGGAAACACTATTTCAGAATTGGCATAAGTACCATTAGATGTAAAGAATCATTAAAAGAAGAACCAGCAAAGTTACAGGAAATACTCTGTTATTTTTACCTGTTTTAGTCTTTTTCTTCAAGAGAGGTTGCAGAACAACTGGAGAGGAATTTGTTGAAACCAAAAGAGTTTTTTGTTGGGAAAATGTCCCTTCAAAAAAACCTGTCTCAGTTTTTACACAGAAATCACATTTTAAGAGATTCAAATTGATTTTTGAGGCCTAATTTTTTGATAAAACTACAGGAAATACTCTGTTATTTTTACCTGTTTTAGTCTTTTTCTTCAAGAGAGGTTGCAGAACATTTGGAGAGGAATTTTTTGAAAACAAAAGAGTTTTTTGTTGGGAGAATTCCCCTTCACAAAACCCTCTCTCTATGTTTACACAACAATCACATTTTAAGAGATTTGAATTGATCTTTGAGGCCTAACTTTCTGATAAAGCTACATGAAATACTCTATTTTTTACCTGTTATAGTCTTTATCTTCAAAAGATGTTACAGAACAACTGGAGAGGAATTTTTTGAAACCAAAAGAGGTTTTTGTTGGGAACATGATCCTTCACAAAAACCTGTCTCGGTTTTTACACAGCTATAACCATTTAAGAGTTACAAAGAGATTGTTGGACCTTATTTTTCAGGAATTTACCAGATTTGTTTTCCTTAAAAATCTCATGGATAGTAGTTGACAAGCCACCTCATCAATTCGAATTGGAGATCAGATTGGATCTTCTCCTTGATTATTTGAAACAAGAAACTAAATATGTATGAGGAGGTTTTCAGATCCATTTTTTTTGGATCTTGATAATTATGTATTGTTTCTATATAAACTCTGTAGAATGAGAAGTAAGAGGTCGAAAAACTGGAGATCCAGGGGACCTTTTTGTGAAGCTCATTGTAAAAGGCATTTATGTTCAATTTGACACTTAATAGAAAAGGCATATGGATGGTTAGACCCTCTTTTTTCTACTCTATTATTTCTTTATTCATGCTTGAATTCATTATTCAGATTGCAATGTTTTTTTATTCTTGACTGTTAGTTTATACAGTGAGAATTTTGCTGTAGAGATAATTTTTCAAGTTTTGATATCAAGCTGAATGTCTTGTTTCTTTATGACATTTTGAGACGAGAATTCATGTGAAGTTGAAAAATTGAAGACTTCATCTTCCTTTTTCTTATATTAGTTTAATCCATCTATGTGTCTACCTATTATTCAGCCAATGGGATATGATCTGTTTTGAACTTGATTTTCATGTCATACTATAACCTTGAGAAAATTTTCAACCACCCTACAAAAAACCAAATCATAAAACCTTAAAAATACTTTCCAATAAACGAATGATGACCTAGCTTGCCCTCTCACAGTCAAGTGCAACTTTAG
Organism: Picea mariana; assembly: GCA_032191745.1. NCBI lineage: Eukaryota > Viridiplantae > Streptophyta > Pinopsida > Pinales > Pinaceae > Picea > Picea mariana. Next base: position 21,921 of record JASDQU010686471.1, read on the forward strand.
GGACTAACATGATACATCATTGAACATCTAGCATAAATCAACGATATTTGAATGAAATATTGATCACAGATCTAATATATGAACAACAAATTACAGAAAGAATTAAAGTGTTGAAAAATATGTAATATCATACGATGATAAGACTAAAGTTGTATAAACGTACTAACATTCCATAACATAAAGGAAAAACATAATGGGTAAGAGCCACGTTGGTCTAAAGCCAAGGAGTGAACATCTTCTCCATATCAATATTGATAGTCATATGTCCATCATGTGTCCAAAACAAATATCCTTTTACTACTAAGAGTGAATAGTATTTCAACTAGTTCAGTATTCAAATTCTCTTATCATACAAGATAGAATTGAATCCACAAAAATCAGATAATATTAAAAAAATAGTGAAACTAAAAACCACTAATGCATGAGTTGGTTTGTAAAAAATAAACCAAAGTTTTATAAACAAGAAGAGGAAGAAAATATTTGAATAATTGAGCATATAATTCAAGGTGTTTGCTCCATGCAATCAACATCATAATCGCCCATTTCCTGTAGGCAAAAAAACCGATTTGATATTCAGATAATGACACTAATTATTATTCAAAAGAGACTGGCTACAGAATCATAGATTCTGTAGCTAGTCTTATTAATAGAAAATGAAATCAAATTAAATATCTCTATTTCAATTTTATATAACAAAATAGAATAAAATCAAAACAAAAATCGTTTTACCATTAGAAATTAGTAAAAGCAGGATCTGATAGTTCGAAATTTATAATGTCTATGAAATTGGTTGTGTTTTTTATTATGATATTCCTCGACTTCTTGGATATTTTTCTTTCCCTCTGTGTGTGTGCCTTTAAGCAAAAAATCTATTGTTCCAATAGGGCATTCTGAGTAGCCAAGTGTTTCACTTGATTTTGTAAGAGTGGAATATCTCTATAATAACACTCTATCCAGTCGAGGCAGCTATCACATTGCACTGGGGAAATGGAAGACTGACATTTAACACAGTCGACAACGGGTGCTTCATGTGTCACTGTGGTTTATTCTAGGTCGTGAACAATACCTGAAAAACCTTCTTTTCCCTTGAGACAAGGGGGTAAATTAGACACAAAGTCATCCTTCTCAACCTGGGTAACAACCTCTTTCCTGGGGCATTGATTTTATGGGTCTTATGGAGCCAAGAAATCATCTATCTCCCGATATGAACATCGATCATTGATCTCGATCGGATCGATCGAGTTCAGATGATTACTCTTTCAATTTCTTAGTTTTCTAGAAATCAAATGACTAACATTCATATTCCTGAAATTTAAATTTGTGCTCTATGGTTTCTTTTCCTTATGGAAATTATTCACAACTGATTTATCATTATCATTTAAATTAGATTCGTTCATAGGCACAAAATGATCCTTTTCTTTTAATTCGGTAATTACCTGTTCCAAATATCTTCTAGGTGAAAACCTACATGGTAATTCTTTATCCACAGGGGTTTCATCAACAAAAAAAACTGGTCCAATATATTCTGAGCCATCAATTGAATTAACGACCTGGCTTTCAGTCACTGGTCTATCCAAATTATGGTTTACAATTAAAAGAGGGCTGACTATAGCATCAACCTGGGTGAAGCCATTTCTGCTGAGAAAGGTCTCCCAATTGTCACCTATTTTCGATAGGTGATAAACCAACAAAATTTTAATGAGTCTGTGGTGAAACATACTTGAATTGATACCTTGTTGCTTAAAGCTGTTAGACATTTTGTAAAGACTCATCAACAAGTACAAATCCATATCCAACTCAAACCCTATGAAAACCATAAGCAACCGAATGTGATATAGAAAAACCATCCCATACCGACCTTCACAAGTGACAAACCGTTTTAGAATTAAAAGGAGGTTGTGCCATCTAAGTTTTAGCAAAAAAATGGGAATACCTTTTGTACAACAAGTGGATTTGCAGGAAACCATGAATAAAATCCATGGGACATCCTCTATTTTAGCATTCTTAAACCACCTCTCGCCTTTAAAGGGAGTCCTGTCACCCTGCTCATGAAATCCTTTGTTAATTCCAACTGTACATGACCGACCTTAGCCCTAAAACCATCAAAAGTTTTTGCAAAATATTTTGCAACCTGGAGATTATAGCCTTTGAACTTCCTGAGGAACACATCCCATACATGAGCCTTTAGGTCATCAATTGCATCATCATGGGATTTAAGATCTTGGCATCCGGTTGACTCGATATGAACCATGGGTGCCATTACCATGGCGACAAGGATACAACATATATTGTAAGGGATAGGTTTAGGTTTCCAATGGATGATCAACAGAGACAGATCTAAGAGAACTGTGATGGCACGAAAAATCACAGATTCTGGGGGCTATCATAACTTGGACAGGAGATTTAGGGAAAATGAAAACCAGAGGGTTCGTAAAACTCCAAACCATTTCTCACGATGATTTCCAAACCCTGCAGGGTACAAAACCCCATACACATAATGAATAGTCTCATTAATATTTCAGGCCAACAAGGTGAAACGAAAACGCAAGTACAACATGCCTGTACCAATTTACATGAAGGATGATATGACTGTTGAGTTTATGAAAACCATATCAAATGTTAAGCCATCGTTTAATGCATTCAACCATTTCACAAATTAATTTAGTTGATTAATTATAGAACCAATGAAGTCACGATACCCACAATACTACAAAGATTTTGATAGCGTATTTATCAACAAGCTCATAAGAATTGAGTTAAAACCATATATGAGTACCTTTAAAACGATATTTCTAAGGTAAAAGATATGAAACCAAGCCAGGTTTTATATTTAAATTCATGCTTACATTCATGAATTTAAAAAAAAACAAAGCAAACAAAAAATGCAAACAAAAACTCAATAAGGTAAGCTTAACCCAATCATTGTTTTGAAACTCATAAACATTTACAAATGAAAGGTGATGGCAGTTATAGAAAGCTATAATTTCTCTGTGGGAAATTTGATTGTAATAATAATCAAAAATTATTGGTGGTTGCTAACAAATCCCACAATAGCATGTTTGTTTCTTCTGGCAGGTCAACTTCTTTCTGATTGACAATATTCACCGTTGAGTCGCTTGATTGTTCGGTAAGGGAAACTTCGTCTAGGAACCGATTGGCCATCAAATTCATGGAATGCACCCATTTTGGACAGTCTCTTTCAGAGTGTTTCTCTTGATGATAGGTGCAGGAAGAGTCAGATGCTACATTGCCCAGGTCGATGTTTAAGTTGGTTGTGGAGGTTCAATTGCAGTGAACAATGGGTTTCTCTTAAAAAAACATTTATAAGGCCTTTCACCTTCATTTCCTTCCCCTGCACTTCTTTTCGTGTCTATGATTTCATTTGACAACTTCTTTATCCTTCATTGAAGGTCTTCTACGTCTCCACTTCCCTTTTCGGGACCCTATACTGTTTATTTCCCTGGGGGTCTAGCTAGCAAAAGTCCTCTCCTGGGTGGAAGTTGAGCTTCCTTCTTAAGTAGTGAGACTTGACCCTCTTTACATCCCTTCATTTGGAATTCAATTCTTTTGGCTTCCTCAAAATTTTCAGCCAGGGTATGGTTGGCATCCCTTTTTACAAACATGGAAATAGAAGCAGGGAGAGAATTAACATATACCTCAATTTGCAACGCCTAAGTGGGTTTAGCTTCGAGTTGAAATTTGTTCGAGATAGTGTTAAATAGTTGATTTAAGTATTTAACCTTTTCTTTTGAACTCATGGTGGTGGAAAAAAGTTCAGCCATTAAAGCTCCTGTAGTGGTTTCTTCTGCAACTTTTTCTAAAAAATCTTTTCGAAACTTCGTCCAACTAGTTATGGACCCTACAAGAAAGTTAAAATACCATGTAGAGGATGAATTCTCAAAGGTATAGGGGAAAATCCTACATACTATGTCTTCATGTTGGACATTCACCAGTCTAATAGCTAGTATGAAATTTTTAATATGGTCTTCAGGCAATCCTGAGGTTTCAGGGTCAAATTTGGGGAGTAACTTTTCTGGATGTCGAGGGAGGTTATGTACCCATCCCAGGATTTCCAGAGCATCTCTGGCCAACCAAGGTTGATTATTTTGAGGTGGTTTTCCTCTTTGTTCATTATTATCATTGTTATCCTCCATGTCATCTGACTCTAAAGCTAAGCGATCTGAATTAAACCCTTCCTCGTTAGATTCAAAATAGTCAGGCTCAGAGTAGTTACTAGTTGGTGTTTCGGGGATCAGATTAAGGGGATGCTCGATCTCAGTGAGGGAGAAATCTATCAGGTCTTCTACTGTATGAACAAAAACCTAGTTGGGGGTGTCAACCACTGGTCTTCTTACTTGTTTCCTACGAGGAATTAACAGAGCTAAGGGTAATGATCCAATTTGTCGAGCATAATCTCTTGTGATTATTTTGAACTGGTTCAACTCCTGATGGGGAAGATTGTAAGGTATTTGAATATATTTTCTTCGTCTTGCTGGGGGGACTTACTCATTTCAAGAGTACTCAGTGTGTGGGTTTTCTTGAGAATGACTAGCCATGCATGTGGGCTATTTTGAATCTATAGGTTGTGTGAAATATTATATCATAAATATTATTAGCCATTCATTCAACATGCCCTCCTTCCAACACCAATTCTATTGAGGGGTCCTAAATACCTTTAACTTAACAAAAGGAACCAAACTCGCCACAGAGGCCCAATTAGACTCTGGAGTGTTTGATGGTGGAATGGTTCTCCATATCTTTTGATCCGGCCAATTTATCGATGGGATTTACGTAGTGATTTACATGATATCTTCTTATGAAAGTTACTCCTTCAGTTTCAACGTTATCTTTCTGTATTTTATTTTATTAGGTAGGCCTGATTAAAATATGTGTGTTGGTATAAACCGATTAGCAAAAGTGGGGGTTATTAACTACTGAAGAAGGTTGAGCTTGGGATAACCCTTTTGCTCAAGCATGCAGACAAAGATATTCACACTTGTGACAAGCCTAGAACTAATACATTAACTTGTCAGTATTTCAATTATTGACTGAGATACAATTATTGAAAGAAAACATACATGCAATAAAATGATGGCAAGAAAAATAGCTCTATCA
>JASDQU010686471.1:27085-37331 GCA_032191745.1 Picea mariana
GAAGTAAGAGGTCGAAAAACTGGAGATCCAGGGGACCTTTTTGTGAAGCTCATTGTAAAAGGCATTTATGTTCAATTTGACACTTAATAGAAAAGGCATATGGATGGTTAGACCCTCTTTTTTCTACTCTATTATTTCTTTATTCATGCTTGAATTCATTATTCAGATTGCAATGCTTTTTTATTCTTGACTGTTAGTTTATACAGTGAAAATTTTGTTGTAGAGATAATTTTTCAAGTTTTGATATCAAGCTGAATGTCTTGTTTCTTTATGACATTTTGAGACGAGAATTCATGTGAAGTTGACAAATTGAAGACTTCATCTTCCTTTTTCTTATATTAGTTTAATCCATCTATGTGTCTACCTATTATTCAGCCAATGGGATATGATATGTTTTGAACTTGATTTTCATGTCATACTATAACCTTGAGCCAATTTTCAACCACCCTACAAAAAAACAAATCATAAAACCTTAAAAATACTTTCCAATAAACGAATGATGCCCTAGCTTTCCCTCTCACAGTCAAGTGCAACTTTAGGGACTAACATGATACATCATTGAACATCTAGCATAAATCAACGATATTTGAATGAAATATTGATCACAGATCTAATATATGAACAACAAATTACAGAAAGAATTAAAGTGTTGAAAAATATGTAATATCATATGATGATAAGACTAAAGTTGTATAAACGTACTAACATTCCTTAACATAAAGGAAAACCATAATGGGTAAGAGCCACGTTGGTCTAAAGCCAAGGAGTTAACATCTTCTCCATATCAATATTGATAGTCATATGTCCATAATGTGTCCAAAACAAAGATCCTTTTACTACTAAGAGTGAATAGTATTTCAACTAGTTCAGTATTCAAATTCTCTTATCATACAAGATAGAATTGAATCCACAAAAATTAGATAATATTACAAAAATAGTGAAACTAAAAACCACTCATGCATGAGTTGGTTTGTAAAAAATAAACCAAAGTTTTATAAACAGGAAGAGGAAGAAAATATTTGAATAATTGAGCATATAATTCAAGGTGTTTGCTCCATGAAATCAACATCATAATCGCCCATTTCCTGTAGGCAAAAAAACCGATTTGATATTCAGATAATGACACTAATTATTATTCAAAAGAGACTGGCTACATAATCATAGATTCTGTAGCTAGTCTTATTAATAGAAAATGAAATCAAATTAAATCTCTATTTCAATTTTCTATAACAAAATAGAATAAAATCAAAACAAAAATTGTTTTACCATTAGAAATTAGTAAAAGCAGGATCTGATAGTTTGAAATTTATAATGTCTATGAAATTGGTTGTGTTTTTTATTATGATATTCCTCGACTTCTTGGATATTTTTCTTTCCCTCTTTGTGTGTGCCTTTAAGTAAAAAATCTATTGTTCCAATAGGGCATTCTGAGTAGCCAAGCGTTTCACTTGTTTCTGTAAGAGTGGAATATCTCTATAATAAAACTCTATCTAGTCGAGGCAGCTATCACATTGCACTGGGGAAATGGAAGACTGACATTTAACACAGTCGACAACGGGTGCTTCATGTGTCACTGTGGTCTATTCTAGGTCGTGACCAATACCTGAAAAACCTTCTTTTCCCTTGAGACAAGGGGGTAAATTAGACACAAAGTCATACTTCTCAACCTGGGTAACAACCTCTTTCCTGGGGCATTGATTTTATGGGTCTTCCGGGGCCAAGAAATCATCTATCTCCTGATATGAACATCGATCATTGATCTCGATCTGATCGATCGAGTTCAGATGATTACTCTTTCAATTTCTTAGTTTTCTAGAAATCAAATGACTAACATTCGTATTCCTGAAATTTAAAGTTGTGCTCTATGGTTTATTTTCCTTATGGAAATTATTCACAACTGATTTATCATTATCGTTTAAATTAGAGTCGTTCATAGGCACAAAATGATCCTTTTCTTTTAATTCGGTAATTACCTATTCCAAATATCTTCTAGGTGAAAACCTACATGGTAATTCTTTATCCACAGGGGTTTCATCAACAACAAAAACTAGTCCAATATATTTTGAGCCATCAATTGAATTAACGACCTGGCTTTCAGTCACTGGTCTATCCAAATTATGGTTTACAATTAAAAGAGGGATGACTATAGCATCAACATGGGTGAAGCCATTTCTGCTGAGAAAGGTCTCCCAATTGTCACCTATTTTCGATAGCTGATAAACCAACAAAATTTTAATGAGTCTGTGGTGAAACATACTTGAATTGATACCTTGTTGCTTAAAGCTGTTAGACATTTTGTAAAGACTCATCAACAAGTACAAATCCATATCCAACTCAAACCCTATGAAAATCATAAGCAACCGAATGTGATATAGAAAACCCATCCCATACCGACCTTCACAAGTGACAAATCGTGTTAGAATTAAAAGGAGGTTGTGCCATCTAAGTTTTAGCAAAAAAATGGGAATACCTTTGTACAATAGGTGGATTTGCAGGAAACCATGAACAAACTCCATGGGACATCCTCTATTTTAGCATTCTTAAACCACCTCTCACCTTTCAAGGGAGTCCTGTCACCCTGCTCATGAAATCCTTTGTTAATTCCAACTGTACATGACCGACCTTAGCCCTAAAACCATCAAAAGTTTTTGCAAAATATTTTGCAACCTGGAGATTATAGCCTTCGAACTTCCTGAGGAACACATCCCATCCATGAGCCTTTAGGTCGCCAATTGCATCATCATGGGATTTAAGATCTTGGCATCCATTTGACTCGATATGAACCATGGGTGCCATTACCATGGCGACAAGGATACAACATATATTGTAAAGGATAGGTTTAGGTTTCCAATGGACGATCAACAGAGACAGGTCTAAGAGAACTGTGATGGCACGAAAAATCATAGATTCTCGGGGCTATCATAACTTGGACAGGATATTTAGGGAAAATGAAAACCAGAGGGTTCGTAAAACTCCAAACCATTTCTCACGATGATTTCCAAACCCTACAGGGTACAAAACCCCATACACATAATGAATAGTCTCATTAATATTTCAGGCCCACAAGGTGAAACGAAAACGCAAGTACAACATGCCTGTACCAATTTACATGAAGGATGATATGACTATTGAGTTTATGAAAACCATATCAAATGTTAAGCCATCGTTTAATGCATTCAACCATTTCACAAATTAATTTAGTCGATTAATTATAGAACCAATGAAGTCACGATACCCACAATACTACAAAGATTTTGATAGCATATTTATCAACAAGCTCATAAGAATTGAGTTAAAACCATATATCAGTACCTTTAAAACGATATTTCTAAGGTAAAAGATATGAAACCAAGCCAGGTTTTATATTTAAATTCATGCTTACATTCATGAATTTAAAAAAAAACAAAGCAAACAAAAACTCAATAAGGTAAGCTTAACCCAATCATCATTTTGAAACTCATAAACATTTACAAATGAAAGGTGATGGCAGTTATAGAAAGCTATAATTTCTCTATGGGAAATTTGATTGTAATAATAATAAAAAATTATTGGTGGCTGCCAACAGATCCCACAATAGCATGGTTGTTTCTTCCGGCAGGTCAACTTCTTCCTGATCGACAATATTCACCGTTGAGCCGCTTGATTGTTCGGTAAGGGAAACTTCGTCTAGGAACCGATTGGCCATCAAATTCATGGAATGCACCCATTTTGGACAGTCTCTTTTAGAATGTTTCTCTTGATGATAGGTGCAGGAAGAGTCAGATGCTACATTGCCCAGGTCAATGTTTAAGTTGGTTGTGGAGGTTCAATTGCATTGAACAATGGGTTTCTCTTAAAAAAACATTTATAAGGCCTTTCACCTTCATTTCCTTCCCCTGAACTTCTTTTCGTGTCTATGATTTCATTTGACAACTTATTTATCCTTCATTGAAGGTCTTCTACGTCTCCACTTCCCTTTTCAGGACCCTATACTATTTATTTCCCTGGGGGTCTAGCTAGAAAAAGTCCTCTCCTGGGTGGAAGTTGAGCTTCCTTCTTAAGTAGTGAGACCTGGCCCTCTTTACATCCCTTCATTTGGAATTCAATTCTTTTGGCTTCCTCAAAATTTTCAGCCAGGGTATGGTTGGCAGCCCTTTTTACAAATATGGAAATAGAAGCAGGGAGAGAATTAACATATACCTCAATTTGCAACGCCTAAGTGGGTTTAGCTTCGAGTTGAAATTTGTTCGAGATAGTGTTAAATAGTTGATTGAAGTATTTAACCTTTTCTTTTGAACTCATGGTGGTGGAAAAAAGTTCAGCCATTAAAGCTCCTGTAGTGGTTTCTTCTGCAACTTTTTCTAAAAAATCTTTTCGAAACTTCATCCAACTAGCTATGGACCCTACAAGAAAGTTGAAATACCATGTAGAGGATGAATTCTCAAAGGTATAGGGGAAAATCCTACATACTATGTCTTCATGTTGGACATTCACCAGTCTAATAGCTAGTATGAAATTTTTAATATGGTCTTCAGGCAATCCTGAGGTTTCAGGGTCAAATTTGGGGAGTAAATTTTCTGGATGTCGAGGGAGGTTATGTACCCATCCCAGGATTTCCAGAGCATCTCTGGCCAACCAAGGTTGATTATTTTGAGGTGGTTTTCCTCTTTGTTCATTATTATCGTTGTTATACTCCATGTCATCTGACTCTAAAGCTAAGTGATCCGAATTAAACCCTTCCTCATTAGATTCAAAATCGTCAGGATCAGAGTAGTTACTAGCTGGTGTTTTAGGGATCAGATTAAGGGGATGCTCGATCTCAGTGAGGGAGAAATCTATCAGGTCTTCTACTATATGAACAAAAACCTAGTTGGGGGTGTCGACCACTGGTCTTCTTACTTGTTTCCTATGAGGAATTAACAAAGCTAAGGGTAATGATCCAATTTGTCGAGCATAATCTCTTTTGATTATTTTGAACTGGTTTAACTCCTCATGGGGAAGATTGTAAGGTATTTGAATAGATTTTCTTCGTCTTACTGGGGGGACTTACTCATTTCAGGAGTACTCAGTGTGTGGTTTTTCTTGAGAATGACTAGCCATGCATGTGGGCTATTTTGAATCTATAGGTTGTGTAAAATATTATATCATAAATATTATTAGCCATTCATTCAACATGCACTCCTTCCAACACCAATTCTATTGAGGGGTCCTAAATCCCTTTAACTTAAAAAAAGGAACCAAACTCGCCACAGAGGCCCAATTAGTCTCTGGAGTGTTTGATGGTGGAATGGTTCTCCATATCTTTTGATCCGGCCAATTTATCGATGGGATTTACGTAGTGATTTACATGATATCTTCTTATGAAAGTTACTCCTTCAGTTTCAACGTTATCTTTTTGTATTTTCTTTTATTAGGTAGGCCTGATTAAAATATGTGTGTTGGTATAAACTGATTAGTAAAAGTGGGGGTTATTAACTACTGAAGAAGGTTGAGCTTGGGATAACCCTTTTGCTCAAGCATGCAGACAAAGATATTCACACTTGTGACAAGCCTAGAACTAATACATTAACTTGTCGATATTTCAATTATTGACTGAGATACAATTATCGAAAGAAAACATACATGCAATAAAATGATGGCAAGAAAAATAGCTCTATCATTAATTACACATCAACATAACGACTTGATTTCATCATTAGAGACAAGAACTACAAAATATTGAAACAACTGACTTATCAATAGATTCAAAAAATCTTACTCATTACAACATCCATTCATGAAATAAAGTTGGAAGTAGTTCCGCCTCACATCCAATCACACAATGCCTTCGATGAAAAAAACATATGTTTGCCTCCAGTCCTAAACATGACTTCTCATTTAAAGTAGTTCGTAAATAGTTCTTTACAATTCCAAAAAATGAGGGTGTTTGCAAAAACCATTGACCCTTGTTAAAAGGTCAATCCTCTTATTTATAATGAATCATTAACTAAAAATAGCTATAATAAGTACAGGCTAAGTAAAACAAAATATCGCCACATGGCTCTTTCATCTCTTTGTTCTCTCAGAATCATCAAATGGTTTTACTGAAGTGGATGAATCTTCTCATACTCCGACCACTTGAAGAAGAGTTCCTCGCATGTGTTGGTGTTGTTCCTTGACCAAGTTTTGGGAGATCCTTGGTCAATTTTGAACTATTTTGGGACTTCGACAGCTTGTTGAAGGAGGAGCGCAACATGAAGCAGAGATCGCAGGATCATGACCCCTTTTTGGGTCCTTTTTGTGATTTGGGATTATGTAACGGGTATGGTATGTCGGCGCATGGGTTTACCTGTGCTTAGGTCTATTTTGTAAAGTATAAATAAATGTCTAGAAATGTAAGAAAAGAGAAATTACGAATGGATAAGTGCTAGATCCATGTGATTGATGGATTGTAAGTGCTTCATGCATACTGTGTGAGACTTGTAGAGCTAAGTGGAAGTCATTGCAAGTAATTGTAATAAGGCTTGGTTCTTTACCCTAGCTCGAAGAAGGAGGATCTGGAAGAGTGTGCACAGATCTCCTGTCTTTTGCGGAGTAGGATTTGATGCTATGTGCTTGTAAGAAGATTGAATGAAGATAATAAAAAAGAAGAGTTGATGGACATAGCCCCAGGGTGGGGGTGAACCATGTATATTATGTGTTGTTCTACTTTGTGCAATGTGTTGATGTGTTTATGTCTTTAATTGCTAAGTGCTTTGATATAGATAGATAGATCAATTTATGCTTCATGCTAATGATGTATATGAATGTTAGATCTGACTTATATGAATGTGTTAGTGCCTGAATCTATTAGATATAACATACTTCTCTATGATAAGTGCTTAGATACATCATATATGAATGATTGATGTGATGCTATGTTTTATCTGTGGAGTAGATAGTGGTTAAATATTGATTAATTGTCGGTGCTAAGTTCTCTGTTAAGTATTACAATCACATATCTGTGTCCCAGCTAAGGTTGCAGACACATGAGTCCTGCAACCATGCCTACCTCTACCTCGGGTGAGACTTCATCTACTTCACAGGTGTTTTCGAAAGGGACGATAGTTAGGGTTTTGTTGGTGTGTTGTTGTAGCATTGAACCCTAGGTATGCCCCTATGCCAACAAATGGTTCCATTGTCCGGACATGAAACAGTGATTGATGGGAACTAAGGAAGAAGAAGATTTGTGAAAAGATCCAAACTGAAACTGTGATTGCTGGGAACTGAGGAAGGAGAAGGTTTGTGCAATGATCCGTCCTAAAACTGTGAAATCTCCATACGTAGATCTGTTTCCCTAGTACGCATCATTCAACTTGACTTGTGAAGCTCTGTGCCAAGAAAAGAGGTCAGATCTAAAGAAAAGAAGTAAGATATGAATGCTTTGTGCTCTGATAAAGGTAAGAATAGTGAAAAGTTCTGGATCTGAAAGATTTGTGCTATGTAGAAGTAAGATAAGTGTAATTTTTTGTTTCAAAAGTATGGATCTAGGTATGTTTGATAGATTATGTCCTAGATTGAAAACTAGGGCACTAATATATGAAAGAAGAATTGATATGCGTAGATCTGATAATAATAGTGAAATATATGTTATTCCTATGCATAGAAAGAATGTTTGGACTAACAAATGGATGCAGGATCCTAAAAAGAAATATTTGAAAGTTAGATACCATGATCCTAGCATGCATTACAAGAAAGGTTGGGGATCATTTGAAAAAAAGGGAGGATTAACCCTCTGTTATAGTTGCAGAAAACCAGGACATCTTGCTAAGGAATGCCTTGGGAGAAGACTTAGTTTTATTTGTTGCAAAGCTATGGACCATAAAGTATTGGATTTCCCTATAATTATTGCTATGATTGAAGGAATGAACATGAAATAAGAAAACCCTAAGGCATATCCCAAAATGGCAGAACCCCAGAAAGACTCAGAGAAAGTATTTCTACAGATAAAAGAAAAACTGAATGACCATCGACATATCATTTTATTAGAGGTCTTCAAAGAAAAAGAATTCCTTGAAGCAAGAATAGGAGACTTTGACATTGACTATGTTCTAGATGAGGAAACACAGGTGAATATCATGACAGAAAGAACTTGGAAACTTTTAGGGAAGCATGCTATGACTCCTTCATTGGGAGGAATAGGTCTATTTAGAGGAAAGCTGATAAAACTATGTGGAAAGCTCACCCAGATATATATGAATGTCAATGGAACTTCGATAGAGGAAGATTTTGAGATTATTAAATTTATTTAGAATAGTGCCCCATCTACCATGTTACTAGGAAAACCTTGGATTGAAAGAAATTAGGCCAGAAGGCAAGAAGAAGAAGAAGTTTTAGAGCAAAAGAAGAAAGAGTTAAAAGATTTCATGACTAGAAGGATAACACACTTGATTGAAGAACAGGAGAACAGATCAAAGTTATTTAACACCAGAGACCCAGATATCGAAGTTTCAAGAACACTAGAAGACCCAAAGAATATTGAAGTACCTATTCCAGCTAAAGAAGAAGTATCACCCTCGAATCTTAGGAAAGAATATCAACAACACGAAGTAACTATGCCAAAAGAAGATAAGAATCAAAATGGAAAAAGGCATACCGAGACGAAGCTCACTGGAAAGAAGGCCAGAAAGATAAGTAAGAAGAGATCTAAGATTGGAAAGTTACAGAAGGTTCCAGAGGGAACTTCGCAGAGAGAAAATTTTCAAAACTGGAGCTTCATCGGGATAATAGAACAACGTCGCATGGCACTTCGCTAGGGTGAAGAAATATATCCATTGGGACCAATATAACCGTTCGTTCAACCCCCCCAAACATGTATAGAGGAATTTATGGTTCGCCACTAGACCGTTGGAACATGCCATAACGGAAAGAACATGGTTAATGAAGGCTTCTCGACTATTGCAAGCAATCCATTGCCAAATTATCTATTTATCCTGTTGCACCATGCACCGAGAAAACTTTTGCTAACTGTGTATTTGAGCCCACAGACTTGTTGATTTTACATAGTGATCATTGTGCTATTTCCCTCTATCCTATTGCAGTGTCTAAGTTACTCCTCAAACCTGAATATTTCCAACCCCAAGTGTGTATGTCAGACGAGTTCAGCATTGCGGAGAAAATTTTCGAAGAAGTTCTGATCGACCTCATGACTGAAAGAGTCATGTCGATGTCTGTAGGTATAAAATATTCATCGACGAGAACATTGCAAGCCGCTCCATCTACTACTCGCGGAGCCGGGCCATCTGGACTAACAATAGAGAAGAGAACCAAGCACAGAGATGACCTACCCAACATGAAGTTGATTCCATCCATATTTCCTGATTACATCTTGCCTTTGGCTAGAGAGGTGAATCGTGATAGTGTTCCAAGAGAATTCAAGTACACCATGGTCATTTCATACCTCCCGAAGGGGATACGCGTAGTTCGGACATAGCAGGATAAGATCACAGCATTGAAGTTCATCGAATTCAACCTCAGAGATCGCAAGATCTATGGTATGATCGCCCCATACAAGTACCTAACTAGAAAAAAAGGGAAGAACTTGAAGATCATCCCTTAGTCATGGACGATGAACCTCGCACAGTCCACCCTGCTGAATGTCATGAAGATCCCACACTTCGAAAGACACTAGGAAGTCAATGCCTATGTCAATCTGCTACTATCATGTTATCTTGGTGGCTACTTATGGCTAGACCTCCTCATTACAGTTGAACCAATATTGATCCATAGGATCACAGGACTGAGTATGCAATGACCTGACCTGCAGGAATTTTATCCAGGAAAAGATGCAGATCACGCACTCGTAGAGAAGATCAAGGATACATATGACGATGTTGAGAAGGGAACATGAGAATACAAGGTAGCTTCCATACAGAGTGGCATAGTGTGCCTAGCATGTCAATTGATAGCCAGAAAATTAGTAAGGAAGAACTGAACTACGTAGGTCAACAGCTTTGTCATTGATCTCACAGAGAAGTGTGCGGAAGGCCTACAGATGAAATGGGTGAAGTACCTAGTTAACCAGTTGGAACTAGATTTCTGAGAAGCATAGGATCAGGGTTATGAATTTCATTTCAGCTAGCTCCTTCTCCTCATTGCATTTTTTTCCTGGGAGATGCCGGAAGGAGCGACCTTCCCAGACATTGAGTCGTTTGAATCACTTGCCGCGAAGTTCACTACGCCATGGTATTCAACTGATATGAACAAACAATGGAAGTTGAATGTCGTGTTTCATACATATTACCTCCAA
>JASDQU010686472.1:12559-23204 GCA_032191745.1 Picea mariana
ATATGTACTTTAACAAATTCAATTTTCAAGTCTGCTCTTGGGAGATTTGTTTCCCTTAATTACCTCTCATGCTGCCTTAGATAGATTCCCCACAGGGACACCCTTTCGGGATCGTTCCCTTACATTCTATAGTCGGGGTAAGTTCCCTGAAAGGACTACCACCTTGGTAAAATCCTGAATTTGCTTATTATCTATCACAGATGTTAATAGCTCAGGGATTTAGGAAGACCTCTCAGTCTGGTCATAAAACTTGGTGAAAATCTGCCCAGGAAACCCGATGAAGAACTTTAAGGCCTAAGTTTGAAAACCTTGCACGAGAGAGAGTGGGTCTCTTAGATCTCAGTATTTTGATGTTTCGGCAACCGGGAAAACCAAGGATCAGTTTTCTTGTATTCGCTAGACGTGAAATCTCGACTTGCGAAACCCCAAAATGAGTATAGCATGATTAGAATCTGATGTTTCGTCATTTCGGTACTCGGGACACCTAAGGGTAAGTTCCCTTGTACTCACCAGTCCAGAAATCCCGATTAGCGAAACCCCGAAATGAACTAGCACGGATGATTTGTGATGTTTCGGCATTTCGGCACCCGGGGTACCTAAGTGTGAGTTTCCTTGTACTCGCAAGTCCCGAAACCCCGACATGCGAAATCCCAAAATGACAGCACGTAGCTAAATACCGAAAAGATAGAGTGTGGAGAAGTTATTATATTTCCGAATTTCGGCACCTGGGGTACCTAAGTGTGGGCCCCATGTATTCACCAGTCTTGAAATCCTGACTTGCGAAACCTTGAAATGGCATAGCACATCTAGAATTTGGATGTTTCGGAGTTTCGGTACCTGGGAAACCCAGGTGCGAGACCTCCTATCTTTGCGTAGCCTGAAATACCGAATTATGAAATCCCAAAATGGATTAGCACACATGGTTTTGGTGTTTTATAATTTCGGTACGCGGGATCTCCAAAGGTCAGTTTTCCTCGTGTTCGCTAGACACGAAATTCTGATGGATGAAACCCCGAAATGAGTTTGGTGGATATAGGGTCTTCGGTGTTTCGGCACCCGGGAAACCGAAGGGTAGGAGTCCCTCGCCCTCTTATACCGTGAAAACCCGGTATGCGAAACCCCTAAAAGTAGAGTGCCAGGCTTCAATCTGAGGTGTTATTAATTGTGACGAACTGTTGGTTCCCTTCGGGTTTCGGCACCTCGAAAGTCAGGGAACCGAGAATGAATGCTTCGCGATTTCCTGAATCGCGAATGCCAGGAGCACCTCTCCGGTAAGGCCCGTGGTCATTGCTGATGATCATTTAGGTACAGATAAGGGATGGTAGGGTCTGCAACAAGCCCCATAGGAATTTAGGGATTCTATTCCTCAGAGAAGAGAAGGAAAAGCTGGAATTTTTTCTAGCCTTGTGGTGGGAGTGTTACACTGGCTCTCTGACTCTCCGGACTTCGGGGATTTTAGATATCAAACTAAAACTATCAAAGTAATTTCTACGGAGCATAACCTCCTCACATATTTAGACCCAAAATGAATGTTTTTCGTTGATCAAGATCTTATATCAACAACTCTTTCTTATCCTGTCCTTCCACTTAAAATAAATCGACGGCTGACGGAAATTCAGATGATTGAATTCTCAATTGTTTTTCCTCGCTTATCCTATCCTTCCATTAATTCAATCCAACGGTTGTTGGTCCTCTGGATCGGTGATCCAACGACCACTATCACTCTTTCTCCCGAGCTTCCAATCTCTCTGACTTAGAAGGTTTTCTAAGTGTTCACGAGTCTCGACCCTTTCTCCACCTACGAGTCCATTTCTTGAACCTCGTCTGCACTTTTGGAAACCACTATCTCTTCTGAGCTTTCTCATCTTCTGCACTCTTGAGGTTTGGTTCACTGTTGTTCTTTCCATCAATGACAACCATGTTCTTCCTATAAACATACCAACAAATTATTAAATAAATTAATCGAGCATGACCTTTGAGTTGTATTTGATGATTGAAATAATTCGGGAGCAGTGGTTGATTTTGATGCCGAACAGAGTGGAAATAAGTGACTGTTTATGCATTTGGGAATTGTTTTAAAGATTAAATGGATAAATTATAGGAACAAAGCTCCCTTACAAATTGTTCTGAAATGCATACTATCTTGTTTGATGACACTGTGTCAAATATTTGATTACGAACAATCAACAAGTAATGCACAGAGTTGTTTAAACTATACACAGTAGTTATTTTTTTTTGGTTCACAATGGTCATTTGGTTGGTGTATTTCGTTTTGCAGAATGGTTTTATGGATTACTAATTACAACCCCATCGCCTTCTCACATTCATTTTTCACTCCCTACTCTAAAATTGATTACAGTCAAGGAGAATTCTGTATTGAAGTAGTTGGAAGTCACAGTTTCTTGGTTGGATCATAGTGATATTTTCTTTGATTTGCGTTACAATTGATTGTTTGTTGTATTTGAGCAGTAACCGTGTTATTTCCCCCCTCATTATATCATGTTTCTTTCAATACAAACCCATCGCATATCTCTGGACTTTTTGTTCAGCCCCTACTCATTCACAACAGTTAAACAATTTGTATGGATTTGATTGCATGCATCTGATATGTTGCTGAGGCAAAATCTATTTCATATCTTTAAAGAGTTGTCATGTATGGTTGTTAAAAGGACTATTTGCTAATAAATCATGCATGTAGGAATGAGATTTTTCAGCTGAGGTATCCATGGAAGAGGCAACCGAGGGAGAGGTAATTGGAATAGAGGCTCAAGAAGGCCAAGGTTCTCCATACACTTTGACGTTGACTTACAAGAGTTAGGCCAGTTGTTTCATGACAGATTTTTCAATTGGATTGGGAAAGGAGTGGTCCAACATAGGCATGAAATGACTCCCTTCTAATCTCCACAAGCCCTTGGTATTCTCATTCCCCCTCATGTCTCATTACAACCCGAGGTTCCCAAAAATGATGGATGGCAAGAGATTTTCCACCCGACAGTCTCCCAACATCGTGGCTGGCCCAATTTATCCTTACCTACTCGCCCGCCTATTAACTTGATTGTCCAAGATACACCTATTCACTCACCAGTTCATTCCTCTCATGCTATCTAAAGGTTGAAAACTGAGGCCCACCATTCCCTTGACAAAGGAAAATCCACTACTGCCCCTTCCTCACCCTCCAATGGCTCTAATAAATCCGTGTCTTCCCGGATGTATTTGAGGGATGATTGTTCTCACGTGATCAGGGAGATTAGGCCTAAAGGCTCAGCGAAGCCAAAGGAAAATTCAGAAAAATCGAAGGGTGACAACAACAATCAAGGAAAGATTGCATCTCAAAGTGGGAAATATGGTTTTTGAGTTTTTATGTTATTTATGGTTGATGACAGTTGACTTAAGAAATTTTGGACAACATGTTTTCTTTGGATATATGAGTAATATATTGTTTTTGAAAGTAATTTCAAATATTTTGAGATAAATTTTCAAATGTTAATATGATGATGGGAGTCACAAGGAGGGGTGTTTTTCTTAATTAACTAATATGCTATGAATGTTAAGAGCTAAAGAGAGTCACAAGGGGTCCCACCTACTAGTTATTATTTATTTAGAACCCTTATTATGATTATTACTTTTCCCCCTAACTAAAAAGTTGGTTGAGTATTTTAATTAACTTAACTAATGAGGTGGTTTAGCTACTTCAACCAATTCTAATTTGCTTAAAGGCAAAAGGAAAGGGAGGAATAAGAGGAGGATAGAAGGATTAGCATATTAAGGTTTGCTCTTTGAGCTTATGTTGAGATAGTTCAGTTTTCATTCATTCCTTAATTTATCACAAGCCTAATTATTTTTTATGATAACAGGGTCATATTGTAGACAAAAAGATTCATGGCTGAATTACATCATCCAGACACTTGTTTTTCAGAGGTGTTGATCTATCTTTGATAGTATGTGTATACTTGTCTGTTTGTGAATTAGTTTTCATGACTGACAAATGCTATTGTGAAAAGTTGAGTGGGAAACAATCTTGGGCAAGCTGATCTAGCTTTTAGAGTTCAGTTTTTTATTTTCTATCAGAGGTCCTTTTGTATGTTCCATCGAGGATGTCTAAGTTTGACTTTGGTTAGAAATTTCTGCATGAAATTTTGTAAAAAGAATGACTCTTTGTTGAATTGGAAAGAAATAAATGATTGCTTTATGTCTCATCTGTCTTGATTATCATCTTGGTGTCTTTACTTATGTTTCTACATTTATTTCAGCAACTGTTATATTCATAAAATCATATAAATAGTGAATTTCCAGCAAGCTTTTACTTATAAAAAAGACTAGCCTAAGCACTTGTAATCAATACTTGTGAGTTACGATGTTATTTTTTATGGATATAAACATAGGGTGATATTCCTGTCTATATTTCTCTAGCCAAGCAAAATATGAAAATGCTTGAGTAAGATAATTTCATATATTTTCCTCAACAGAGCCTTCTTCGTCCAACTTAGGAAGGTTGGTTTGAGTTTGGTAATTAGTTTCAATCACCCTCTTTAAGCAGGAAACATGAAAAACATGATGGAACTTAGAATGTATGGGAAAATATAACTAATAGTCCACTTGTCCCACATGCTTGAGAACGATATAAGGACCATAAAATTTGGGCGCCAATTTCTGACAATGGTCAGCCTTGAGGGAAGTTTGCATATAAGGTTGTAGTCAAAGAAACACCTGATCCCCTTCTGCAAATTGATGTTCAGAGTGACCTTGATCTGCTTTTTGTTTCATGCGATTTTGGGCCATGAAAAAATTCTCTTTGAGGGTACGGAGAATAGCTTCTTGAACTGTAAGCGTTTGGTCAATTGCCTGGACCTTCGAGACAACTGGAAAATATGAGAGGACCGAAGGTGGATTTTTTCCACATACCGCTTCAAAAGGAGTCATGCATGTAGTTGTATGGTACGAAGTGTTGTACCACCATTCAACTAGTGGTAACCATTGAGCTCATTGATTCTTCCTTTCCGATGCAAAACACCTCAAATATGTTTCCAAACATTTTTTGACAACTTTAGTTTGACCATTAGTGTGGGGATGATAAGTTGTGTTGAGATGGAATTGAGTGCCTTGTAGCTTGAACATTTATTGCCAAAAATTGCTGGTGAAAGTCGGGTCGCAATAAAAAACAATAGAATGTGGCATGCCATGAAGCTTGAAAACCCGATCCATGAAAATTTGAGCCACAATAGATGTTGTAAATGGGTGTTGAAGAGCACATAAATGAGCATACTTGGAAAGACGAACAACTACCACCATTATGACTAATTTATTTACCGATTTAGGTAAGTCAACAATAAAATCAATAGAGATATCCTGCCAAGTAGCAGGTGGAATCGGAAGCGATTGTAGTGTGCCAAGATATTTGGCAGTTTCACCCTTGTTGCATTGACACACATCACATTCAACCACAAAATTACGAATGTCCTGCTTCATATCCTCCCAGAAAAAATAATGGTTGACCCTATCATAGGCTTTGGTAAACCTAGAGTGTCCAGTTGTGGGTGTAGCATGAAGCTCAGAAAGTACCACGAATTTAATTTTTGATTGTTTACTTAAATACAAACAACCTTTGTATCGAAGCTCATCATTGATCCAAGAGTACCCTGGGGAAACTGGAGAATTGGACTGCAATTGTTGTATTAGATGTGAACTTTTGTGATCGTGTAGCCTTTCCTGGTGATCATCTTGAAGCCAATCTGGTACAATGAAAGAGAGATTAAAAAGAGACCCTTCATCTTCATATTTTTTGGAAATTTCATCAACAACCACATCGTCTTTTCCTTTTTTGTAAATGATCTCATAATCATATCCAAAGAGCTTAGTCACCCATTTTTGTTTCTCAAGGGAGGAAAGGAGTTGTTCTAGAAAATACTTGAGGCTTCAATGATCTGTCTTAATTTGGAAGAGTTTCCCCAATAGATAAGGTCGCCAAAGATGCACGACATGCAGAATAGCCAACATTTCCTTTTCATAGATTGATTTGCCCAAATTTCTCTCGTATAGTTGTTTGTTGGTAAAGGCCAAAGGCCAACCCTCTTGCATAAGGACAACGCCAATTCCTTTCCTGGAAGCATCACATTCCAGGAAAAAGGTATTTGTGAAATCAGGAAGGGCCAGGACTGGAGTGGTGCACATGGCCATCTTCAAGGTTTGAAAATCTTGAGTAGTTGTTGGATTCCAAGTGAAAGAATTATTTTTAAGGAATGCAGTGAGAGGTGCCGCAATATTTCCATAATTCTTAACAAACTTGCGATAATAACCTGTTAAACCCAGAAATCCCCGCAAGCTTTTGAGAGTCTTTAGGTGAGGCCAATCTTGCATAGCTTCAATCTTTTTAGGATCCACCCTAACGTCGTCCTTGCCAACAATATGACCCAAGTACTCTACTTCTGAGGTGCCAAAAGCACATTTATATTGTTTGAGGAAAATTTGGTGCTGAGACAGTAGATGGAGAACTCGATCCACATGAGAAAAATGGTTTGTCTAGGTTTTATTGTAGATGAGGATATCATCAAAGAAAACTAACGTAAAATGACAGAGAAAAGGACAGAAGACACGATTCATGAGGCTTTGGAAAGTGGATGGAACATTACACAAGCCAAAGGGCATGACCAAAAAATCATAGTGGCCCTCATGAGTTCTAAAGGCAGTCTTAGGAATGTCTGCTTCTTTCATACGCATCTGGTGGTAGCCCGAACAAAGATAAAGTTTATTAAAGAACTAGGCGCCACTCAATTCATCCAATAGATCATCAATGACAGGAATGGGGAATTTGTCTTTAATGGTGAGTTTGTTGAGGGTGCAAAAGTCAGGACACATGTGCCAAGAACCTTCATTCTTAAGGATCATTACCATAGGAGAAAAGTAGGGGCTCGCACTAGGGCGGATAACACCTACGTTGAGCAGTTCTTGAACCATTTTCTCAATTTCATTTTTTTGGGAAAAAGGGTGATGATAGGGATGAATATTGGGAGGAAGGCTTCCTGGGACAAGGTGAATGGAATGATCATAAACACCACGAGAAGGAGGGAGTCGATGGGGAGTGGAAAAAACCATTTGATGTTTAGAGAGGATGGATTGGAGGTCCTATGACACAGAGGGTGTCTCAGTAGCTTGGATGGCATGGAGTTGGGAACTAATGCTAGAATGACCTTTTTTGAGTAGCTTTTCCATGCGATGGGAACTAATGATCTCTGGTGAAATGGCGGTGATGCCTTAGAGCTTATATTGTTGGCCCTCCTAGTCAAATTGCATGGTTAATTCCTTAAAATCCATGAGAATGGGACCCAAAGTCCTTAGCCATTCCGCACCCAACACAATGTCACAACCGCCCATGTTGATAGAAAACATATGAGATTTCAGATGGTAGTCACCAATTTGGAGACACACATTTTCACAACTCCCTCCACATTTCATGGACCCACCATTGAAAATCATGATTTGGAAATTATTGACTGCATGAATATAGCAATTAGTTTCTTGGGAAATGCGGCGATGAATAAAATTATGGGTGCTTCCACTATCAACAAGAATGATGACCTTCCTATGCTTGATGTAACCAATTAGATTGAGGTTTTGGGGAGCAGAGAAGCTAGTGAGATCATTTAGGGAAATGAGAGGTTCTACTTTAGAAGGGTCTGAGGGAGGGGTTATGTCTGTGGGTTTAGGTGACACACACACAAGGGGAGCCTCAACATCCTCTTTTGAAACATCCTCTGAGATGGCTATAAAAATCTTTTGTTCCTTACACTTGTGTCCCGGAAAATATTTTTCATCACAATTAAAAAAAATGCCTTTGAGTTGGCATTCAACCATTTCAGCCCTGGTCAATTTCTGGA
Source organism: Picea mariana (assembly GCA_032191745.1). Classification (NCBI taxonomy): domain Eukaryota; kingdom Viridiplantae; phylum Streptophyta; class Pinopsida; order Pinales; family Pinaceae; genus Picea; species Picea mariana. The sequence continues at coordinate 20,431 of JASDQU010686472.1, forward strand.
TCTTGAGTGGAGTAGAAGGAGGAGTGGGAGTTACTGGTTTAGTGCGAGTAGTAAAGGAGGGTTTGTGGTTTTGAGAAGAGACAACTTGTGGTGCTTCCTTATCTCTTTTAGTAGAATCAACCCAACTTTGAGGCCAATCTATGAGGAAATGAGCATGAATCTCATCCTTGAGGCCATTGATAAAACATTCTCAGAAAAAAAGCATCAGACATGCCCTCTGTACGAAAAGCCAGTCGCTCAAAAGAAGTTATAAAGTCTTCCAATGTGCCAGATTGTTTCAACTTTGTCAAATGGCCTAAATGGTTGGTGTCAGTGTCAAAGAGTTCATAAAGCTCTTCCACAAAGTGTGTCCAAGCCACATACCCTTGGCGGGAATTTTTCCTCCATTGCCACCATTGCCAACGTTCTTGATCTAGATGGAGAACACCATATCGGAGTTTGACCAACTCATCCATAATGCCATACAAAGAGAAATAATGTTCCATTTGAGTTACCCAGCCAGTGGGATTTGATCCATCAAATTTCTTCACATCCACATGTGGAAGGCATAGGTAACGCTGAAAGTGATGTGGCTGAAAATTTTGGGAATGAGAGGAAGTTTCACCTTTGGTATGAAAAGGTGGGTCCGATAAGGGAAGATCTGCAGGGATATGTAGCTTAGCGCAGATCATCGTAGTGACAGATTCAATCTAGGTAGTAATGTCTTGTTTGAGCTCTTGTCTGAGTTCCTCGATTGAGGTAGCGACTAAATCCGTGATGGAGGAATGCATTTTTTGATTGATGGAGATAATATTGATATTGATCTGTCGCACTTCTTGCCGGGTTTCTGTTAAATTAGAGTGCAAAGCATTGAAGCGAGCTTCCAAGTATTGGATATGGGTATGGGCCATGATGACTAGGGAACAAGAAAAAGGGGTGGGTGGTACCACACAAAAAATGGGTTATGGGTGAAGTGTAGCACAACAGGGTAAAATCATGAAGATGGGTTACACTTTTGCTTGTTTTATGAGAAAAAAAACTTTATTTTCACAAGTTCTTCAACTTCTGACATACAAAAGTATTTTTTTAATTTAGAATTTCACTTTACAGTAAAAACAAAACTTGTGAATAATTTTGTTAGCTTTTCAATGACTATTTTTCAATTTTTTTTTATCACGATTTGATATGTCAATTTGACAATTGTTTAACACTATGTTCCTTAAACATGAAAGGAATGATAATGAGTTACATTTTCCTACAACAATGTATCTATCATTAAAATTATGTTTTTAAGAAACGAAATATACTGAAGAAATCTACAGAGACTCTATTTTATTATGACTATAATTTTGAATCTAACAGATGAATATTATAATTTCTAGAATTTTTTGAAGTTGACCAAGCTGAAAACCTTGTAGATTTTAAACACATGTTTTTCTACACCTTGTATCTATCTTAATTTTTTCTTAAAACTAAAATCTAAATATACCCTTTTGAAAAAAACAGTTTAAGGATTATGAATATATTTTTTTCTAATTTTTTCACTGTATATTTTTAGAGATATCGATATTTCATTTCACCGAATCATAATGTTTGCTGAAAATATTATGTAGTGATTTTTTTTTTTAAATTAAATAAAATTAGATAAGAATAAAGAAAATGAAAACAAATTATAGGAATTGAAAGTAGATTCAATTTCGGAAATGCTTGTGTCATTTTCGAAACCAAATTCTCAGTATTTGCAGGAGTCCTCAACCTCCGAAGTTTAGGTAAGCTTGGGGCAATTCTCTGGTTTTTGTTTTCAGTCCCAATTTCATGTTTTCGGCCGAAATAATCTTTCGGACGAAAGACTAAAATCTAATGGAAACTATCAAAATTGAATGGTTTCCAAGGTTTTCGGTTGAAAAAACATTCTTTCGGTCGAAAGGCTGTTGAGCAAATTTCGTCGATCGGAAAAAATGAAAAGACACGTCGTATCGTTTCATTTCATGCCAATTGTATAAATAGGCTTTAGGTCGAACACATTTAACACAATTCATTGAATGGACAAACACATATGAGCTCGGGGATAGGGATTTCAAAACATTTCTATTACTGATTGCAACTGTATTCTTTTCTTTATTTATTTCTTCCCTCTGTTCCATAGGCTTAATCGGAGGATCGATATCAATACATGATGGTTTTCTAGAGCACCTAAACAAAGTTTCGATCATCTTTTTGGTTTTTGTTGAATAAGGTAATTGATGTTTGTTCAAGGTTTTATTGGAATAACAATTTATATGTTGAAAGATAAATGCTGAGCATTTTTTCAAGTTGAAGTCTTTGTTGAACATATCTTTTATAGATAACTATAAAAGTCATGGGAAACAAAAGTTTGCACAAGATAAAATTTGATCGCACTTGAGATGATACTCGCCAAATCGAGCAAAGGAAAGAGATTTATTGGAGAAATAAACAAGAACGTGCAAATATTGAAGAAAGAAACGATGATAATGTGAATAGAGATTTTCAACAAGAAGAAGTTCTACCAGGTATGCATGCACATATGATGATCGAGCACATGACACACATTGGGACTGTATTCAGAAAGTACATAATTCAAATTTAAAATATTGTAAATAATATAATTGATTGTAACTACATTTTGATGTTTTTCAAAAAATATAAACAGATTTGTCTCATAATGTCAAAGAAAACGTTGAAACTGAAATTGAAGCAGAAGATGTTGAAACCAAAATTGAAGCAGAAGATGAATCACCTATAGGTATGTACATACATTTAGATAATACAATATG
>JASDQU010686473.1:0-14943 GCA_032191745.1 Picea mariana
CTCCACACTCTAACTCAACTCAAAAAAACAAAAAAATGAGTCTTTGGGCAGGGAGCGCATTTTTGAACTCGGAAGCGAGCTTCTGGATTTCGGAAGCTGGCTTCCTACCCAGCTTCCTGGGCGAACTCGCTCGGAGCGAGCTTCCAAAGCCGGAGCGGGGGGGGGAGGGGGGGGGGGCGCTTCCGGTAACACTGAGCTAGGGTGTGGCCTTGTTTGCCTCACTTCTTGAGCACCCAACAGTCTTTTTGGTATAACCAGGGAGAGTTCTAGGGACGTCACATAGTTTTAAGATCCACACCTTAACTTAATCAACTTAAGCAATCCTAAAACTTAATCCACTTCAACTTGGTATAATTTCTTAATCTTTTGGTGGTTTATGCTCTTGAATTTTGCAAGCATTTCACTTAAGTTACTTTACATGCAGTGTTATTGAGCACTTGTGGATGATTAGCTAGTAGTTGCACATCTCTTGCCTGTGGAGACTTTTACTTGCTTTATCCTTAATCACCCCTTGAAGTCGCGCATCTTATGGAGGCACTTCTTGTTTGCGTTTGTAGTTGTGTTGATGCCATTGAAAACAACCCCTTGAAGTTGCGCATCTTGTGGAGGCACTTCATTGTTCGGGTTGTTGGCTTGTTGTGTTGTGGTGATCTTCTTTTGAATACTCTTTTCTTTCCCTGCACAAGTCAAGTCAAGTTAGTTTAATTAGTGCTTGTCTATTTCATTTGTTGATAGTTGTATATTATTGTTGTATCTTTAGTATTCTTTATATCCATTTGTGTAGATAGTTGTTTCATTTACTTGTATCTAATTCAATTGTTGTGTAAAGTAATTCTTTTGTATCTAGTTGTAAACCTTGTAAAGTCTAATCTCTTTGTAACTTTAGTTGACCCCATTACCCAACCTTAGACACTAGTCTTAGTTGACTTAGGAAAAGGGTTGCTTCTCATTGAAATTTTGCACTTTGCATTGTTTGTCTTTCATATAGGCTAGATTTTCCCCCAACCTTTAATCAATTAAAATTAACTCCTAGACATAATCTTTTAACTCACGTAGTAACTAGGGTCTACCCCCCTTGGCTTCTGTAGGAGTAAACCTAGATGGAAGAAGTTCAAGTCGAGGTGACAGTGGGCTTGAACTTAGACATTGTGTCTCTGAGGACACACTAAGTGGATGGGACTTAGTCCACATTAGCAAGTGTGTATAAGGACGGAAACAGTGGTCATAATATATTTCGACAAAAATTGAACGAGCTATGGTGGTTACAAATCTGCTGCATTAAAATTCTCGCCGTATTTTGACCAACTTTTTTGAGAAACACCCCACCTTTGTTGCTTGAACGTTTTGGTTATTTGGGAAGAATGAAATTAATTTATGTACAAGGTGGAGGACGCCTTGCACATAGAGTGAAACTTTGTGTGTTTTGAGTCTGTATTTAAAGGAGAAGTCCACCTTGGAAGGATACACATGGCAGAACCACTTCATTACTTTATCATAGCTTGATTTGTCTCATGAATTGGTTATGAAATACTGTTATTGTATTGTTTTCCTTGGAGAAAAACATGGATTTAGAAGACTCCAATACTATTTATCATTGTTCTTGGAGAGATTGGTGGATCTAGGACAAAGTAACATTTTAGGGGTAATGTAGAAGGGCTACCCAATGTCACCACAATTGCTCCTTCACTCTCTTTAGACCATCCCTAAAACCAGTACAAGGGGGGAATTCCTAGAAATAACTAAGTCTGATTTATGATGATTTCTTGAAGTATATTTCAGATTTAGGAAAACAGAAAATAAATGATTAATATTTATACTTTCTGTGGTGGTTGAAAGAGAGACTAGTGCTTAAACCAATCTAGCACAAATGAAGTCAAGGTATCAGTCTTAGAGGGTTGTTTTCTATTAATGATGAAGGAAAAACAGAGGTGCAAAAGCATGCTACATCCTGCCCTAATTTGTTGTTTTATCTTGCAGGAAATTAATTGGGGGGCCCTTCCAAAGGTACACTTCTTAAAGCTTGCTGTAATGTCCCCACTTTGGGACATCATTACATTTCAGGGTGTTATGATGACCAGAGCAGCTAGATGGATGTTATAGCAAGTACAGTGACTATTGAGGGATATTTTGGGGTCTGGCTTACATCGCTCATTCTATTTCATTGTAATGTTCCCAAGCCATTATGCCAGGAACATCACGATTTTGGGTGTCTTTTTAAAACTTTTGCTAGTTGGGGTATTTCGTCAAACACTTTGTTGATCTACTTGTTTACATGTGTTTACTTGCAAGATGGCCTCTTGATTTCGGCCTTAGGGTTTTAGTTGATGATTTAGACGTGTGTTGCAGCAATAAACAAGAAGATACAATCATGGAACATACCTCAACCATATGCAATATGATAGACAAGCCAAAAAGTCTCAAATCTGATTTTATTGATGAATAGAAGAACCTGCTACAATGAAGATGTCGATCTGGAATGCTCAACATATGGCTCTAAGATAGAAGTATGAGCTGCTACGAAAAGCTCCCGATAATACAAAATAAGCCTCCAAAGGCTGGATAAGAGATGAAGACCAATGCCAAAGTAGATCTGGACCATATGAAGTGCCAAAGCCCTAGCTGAATGATGCCACGTCCTGCTGGAAAGCTGAAGCTCCTCAACAATTCGGCCCTACTGCCAAAGGTGTTCAATCACCCCAAGAAATATGCCAAATAGTAGATCAGGTGATGGAAAGAACAACACAGGGGCCCGAATCTCCAAGATCCCTCTCAAACCCTATGGATTTGAACCTCCTCCAATGTATGGTGCGCCCCCCCTGGATGCCTGAAACCCTAATAATTTGGCCTCTCTCCTAGAGACCTCCAACAACTCCACCAATCCNTGCTACGAAAAGCTCCCGATAATACAAAATAAGCCTCCAAAGGCTGGATAAGAGATGAAGACCAATGCCAAATTAGATCTGGACCATATGAAGTGCCAAAGCCCTAGCTGAATGATGCCACGTCCTGCTGGAAAGCTGAAGCTCCTCAACAATTCGGCCCTACTGCCAAAGGTGTTCAATCACCCCAAGAAATATGCCAAATAGTAGATCAGGTGATGGAAAGACCAACACAGGGGCCCGAATCTCCAAGATCCCTCTCAAACCCTATGGATTTGAACCTCCTCCAATGTATGGTGCGCCCCCCCTGGATGCCTGAAACCCTAATAATTTGGCCTCTCTCCTAGAGACCTCCAACAACTCCACCAATCCACTAGAATGATAGATCGGGGCACGACAATGAAAACCCAAGTGCTCAACTAGGCAAAATACCTGCTAGATCCTTAGATCTAGCTATCCTCCAAGATGTGGTGCGCCCTCTTCTTGGGAAATCGTCCCACTCTCAATACAAATGAATCCACCACCAAAACACCTCCGGAGTCCACCAAGAATAATGCTATGACACTTGCAAAGGAAACCCAATACTTGGAATTCCCAAAATCACTTCTCCTCAGCTAGGACGAATCCTCCCTCAATGGATGGTGCGCCCCTCTTGCTGGAAACCCTGACTGGTGCACCCTCTCTCTCTCGGCCCCTGCAACTGATGTAGAATCCTCTTGCAACTGAGTAAATCTGGAACTAGAATGGTGTGGGAGAGTATTGCATCTCCGAGACCAAGCTTGGGACAAGCTAGGTGGAATCTTTCACCACTGAATCGTCCTCTAGGGTTTGTTAAGTCAAAACCCTCAAAACCGCCAATGCTGGGCTCACTAGCTAAAAGCCAGATATCAAAAGATGATCATACATGAATGAATGAGTAGAGGCCCTTGCCTTTCCTTTATACTTTTTGCTCCCCTTGTCCCTCCAAAGTGATTTTCATTTTATTAATATTTAATTAATTAATTAATTAACCTTTTTACCTCTGAAAAACACCTTATCTCTCCTTGTGGCTTCCCTGGCCACTGAAAGTTACTTCTCGTCATCCTATCTTGTAGTGTTGTTCCTCCTGATTCCAATAAGCTATTACATTGAGAGGTTCCTCCAAGTATAGTGCCCAAAATGACCTCTTCAGTGAATTTAATTGACTTATAGCCAAAAATACTCAAAACCATGGAAATTGTCAGAATGCCACAGAACCAAAGCCAATCTGTGCGGAATGGCTCATAATGATGAAATAGGATGAGCAATGCAAGCTGGACCCCACAATGCCTCTCAATAACCCTTGTACTCGCTATAACATCCATCTGGCTACTCTGGTCATCATAAACCTCTGCACTGTGATGATGTCCCAAAGTGGGGGCATTACATTCATCATTATGATCCATTCCGCACAGATTGGCTTTGGGTCCATTGCATTCCGACGATTTCCATGATTTTGAGTATTTTGAGCTATAGGTTAATTAAATTCACTGAAGAGGTCATTTTGGGCACAATACTTGGAGGAACCTCTCAGTGTAATAGCTCATTGGAATCGGGAGGAACAACACTACAGGATAGGATGATGAGAAGTGACTTTTAGTGGCCAGGGAAGCCACAAGGAGAGATAAGGTGCTTTTCAAAGGTAAAAACGTTAATTAATTAATTAAAGTGATTTAATTAATTAATAAAGTAAAAGTCACTTTGGAGGGACAAGGTGAGCAGGAAGTATAAAAGAGAGGCAAGGGCCTCTACTCTCTCATTCATGTATGATTATTTTTTGATATCTAGCTTCTAGCTAGTGAGCCCATACCTTGGGGGTTTTGAGGGTTTTGACTTAACAAACCCTAGAGGACGATTCGGTGGTGAAAGATTCCACCTAGCTTGTCCCAAGCTTGGTCTCGGGGATGAAATACTCCCCCACACCATTCTACTTCAGATCTACTCCGCTGCAGGGGAGTTCTACATCAGTTACAGGTATAGGAGGAGAGAGGGCGCACCATTGGGGGTTTCCAGCAAGGGGGGCACACCATTCATTGGAGGAAGGTTCGATCTAGCCGAGGAGAAGGGATTTTGAAGATTTGAGTATCTGGGTTCTTTTTGCAGGGTCTTCACCATCATTTCTAGTGCCTTTTTGGAGAGTTATATGGTACGGATGATTTCCTAGAGCATTGGGACGAATTGGAGAGAAGGAGGGCATTTTTGAGATTCAGATCTATTCAGTTTGGAGGGGTTATACCCCAAATATGACCCGGAGACTTCACCTAGTGACTTGCCATGTCCCGATCTATCCATCCAGCAAGTTTCAGGGCATTTGGAGGCCTCCTTCATCAGGGATGAAATTGTAGGGTTTCACTGTATTCAGGAGGGCGCAACCCCACTTGGGGATTCAACATTTGGTGGAGTACCCCTTGGTATTTCGGTCTGAGATTTCAGGAGGGGATTCTACTCATCCCGATCTACAGTTTGACATCTTCCTTGAAGTTTTTGGAGGTCTTTGGCAGTAGGGCTGAATTATTGAGGGCTTCAGTCTTCCAGTAGGGCGTAGCATCATCCATCTTGGAGTTGGTACTTCATACGATCGAGATCTCTTCCAGTATTGGCCTTCATTGTGTATTCCGCCCTTGGAGGCTTGCATCTTCTTACTGGGAGCATTTTGTAGCAGCTCTTATTATGTTTATTGGATCCATCTGTTGATCATTCTAGATCTGCATCCATCATTGTATCAGGTTCTATTACTATTATGAATAAGATCAGATCTGAGGCATTTTTGGGTTGTTTATTATATTGTTGACCTTGCATATGGTTGAGGTATGTTTCATTGCTTTATCTTCTTATCTGTTGTTGCAAACACACATTAAAATCATCAGTATAACCCTAGCGCAACCTAAGAGACAATAATGAGCAAAGTGTTTGATGAAATGCCACAACCAGAAAAAGTTTAAAAAATTATCCAAAAACACAATGTTCTTGGCCTCTTGGCTTGGGAACATTACAGTGGTATCAGAGCATATATTCCTGCCAGCCAGTGGGAATTAGCGCATGCATGTAGAGCCATAAATGGGTCTTCCATAAGGAGAGATGGATGTGTGGGATTTTACTGGAAGGATTGTTGATTGTGAGAGGAAATATCAAACCCTCAATAAGATTTTTAGAAATCTAATAACATTCCATTAGTTTGTATCCCTTAAAAATCCTAGTTGGAGCGAAGATGAGGTTACACACTGGATCAACGTAGTAGAGGAAAAGAGAGCCAGAGAAGCTAGATGCAGGGAAAAACAGAGAAACCCCACACCCATTAGGAGCAGGCAACTTTGCTACAATTGCAAAGTGCCTTGGGAACCCGATCATAGATGTAGGGGTAAAGGTAAGAAGCACATTATTGAGGTACACTATGACAGTGATGATGAGGTGTGTGATGATGCAGAGATAAATGCTTATTTGGAGTAGCTCGATTGATGATAGAGACTCTTTCACAGAGGCTTGTGATTCTTTCATGTTTGAGGAGGATAGTGACCCTTGCGCCTTGGAGGAACAGTGGGATAGCACCAGTATTTCAGCAGACATATCACATGGTGTTGGTGACCCTACACCTCAGTAGAGTGGTGACACTAGTGGGGATTTACACATGTTGGCACCTAGATCTGATGAGCTTTCTATGAGAGTCATGACACATTTGTCATCCTTTCAGGCACCCACAATAGCCACGTCACATGAGGATAGCAATGGCAGGTTAGATATGATAGAGGAGCCGTATGTGAGGGATACACACCAGAGACACATGGATCCACAGATCCAAGAGGAGATATATGACGTGCAGACAGTTGACCTTACACTCACATATCAACATGAGGAGATTGAGTCACCTCTTTTGGGGACTCCATTAGTTGAGAAGGTTATGGAGACTTACAGTTTGAGGGGAAACTTACTTCCAGGACCAGCCTGCAGTGATGAGGATGCACTCCTTATTGGTCGGGATGACCATAGCACGTGTTTGGACACATCTGTATGGGATCCAGGCGCAGTCGATAGTAGCAGGATGAGTGCACAGGAGGATACAGCTGCTCACACCGGATACAGTATGATTCAGAGGGAGGTAGCAATTGATGATGATGTACAGTCGCATATAGGAGGACCCAGTAGCACAGTAGACAGTGGGCAGTTCAACACTTCATCGTTTGCAGAGAGTGTTGTTGGGGATTCCAGTGTTGGCACTAGCAGTGAGAGACATGAAGTGGCACCTCAGCATGACTGTGATCAGGAGTCACACCACTTAGCAGGACAGTTGAGAGTCAGTGAGGATATGATCATGGCAGCCACTAGGCGTTTTGATGACACACATGCATTGGTGGTCGATTACTGTTGGAGGGCATCAGTGGCACATGGTAGTACAGATGAGGGATTTGCCATGGATGACCTTCATACTCTCAGGGAGAGAGTGTCTATGATGAGGATTGACTACCAGCAGTTGTTGACAAACAGGGACTACCTACTAGGGATGGACGCGATGTATCACGGGGCTCTAAGGGAGCAGGATTTGGAGATGGACAGACTCACCCATGAGTTGGAGAGCACCCGAGGATTCTTGAAAGGCACACAGATAACCCTTCGGGAGTCAGAGTCCATATCAGAGGAGCCTCTTGAGGAGATTCACCAGAAATCCACTACATCTATCTTAGTGGAGGGTCAGATATGTCCTTCGGTCATGTGGCTAGAGGATGTTGGTGGTCTAGCAGAGGAGCACCAGTTGATGGAGGTGCATGAGGAGTACCCAGGATCACTGATGAGTATGGGGAGCTATGATCGGGAGGCGCAGGAGCTACCCTCTACGAGGATCTTTGAGACAGTCGAGCACTCACATAGGCATAGGGACTCCAGGGCCAGTGACAGTTTTGAGGACACTTCCATTTGTGTTCCGAGAGCGGTTGACCTCCATGTAGAGGTTGATCCAGTAGTACACCTAGGATCTACGATGCAACATGATACGGTAGATGACATGAGTATGTCGGAGCATACAGTGGTGAGTGATAGCTCACAGAAACATGCCGAGATGTACGGTGGGATTCAGAGGGGTATATTGCCTTGCAGGGAGGAGACCTCCCTAGCTAAGAGGGAGTGTTGATGTTTTGGTAGTTGCGGGAGGTATTAACCTCCATGTGTAACCTATGACTTAGAATAGAATATTCCAAAAGCAAGTGAACCATTAAACAGATGTGTGGAAACCCTAGAAGACAAGTCGGCCTAGCAGAATAAATAATATTAGAATATAATCTTCCACAAATACAAGTCGGCTCCACAAGAAAAAGATAAACAAAAAATATAATTACCAGAAAGTTAGATCGTCCCAGCCAGAAAAGTCACTGCACAGATTAATATAAATAGAGGACGTTTTAGCTCATTTGGATACCCAGTCAGAGTGCAAGTCTTGTGGAGATCTATTGCAGCTGCAAGGAGGAATAAGGGCGTATGGTCATCTCTTGGTCTTGGTCTCTCTCTAGCACTATCAAGTGACTCTCTTGGTGATTCTCTTGGTGAAACTCTTGGTGATATTCTTGCTAAGTATGGTGCAAGGTTGAGAGAGTAATGCAGCTGCAGCTGCTGCAGTTGTGTATGGTACTTATTCTATGGATATGGAGACTCTCTCTCTTGTGCGTTACCATTGGAAAATGAGCACTCTACTTGTCTTGAGTTGTTGCTGCAGCTAGCAGCGAAGGTTTATCTGTTGGTTCTGGAGTAGGCTTGCCAGAATTATTCTAAGTAAAGATTAGTGTGCTCGGGGGTGGCATATGTGAATGCCTATGGTTGGGTGACAATGATGTGACATTGTCTATGGTTAAATGAGCATACCAAAATTTCAACAGTGATGAGGGCACAAATTAGAGGAAGTGAGGGACAAGGATTCTCCTTCATCACACCTCCCTTTCACCCTCCTTCACTAGTCATTGGCTTTAAGGCCACCCATGTGTCACGTTAAATTGAGATGACACCCCATTCAGGAGACTTTTCAACCTATTTACTTGTATGTTTTTTTGTTACTGTATGTTGTTATATCGTATTCATTTATGTCTCCTTTTGGGGATGCTTCATGCACCCCCCTTATTTGGCTATTGATGGTTGGTTGCCCTACTCTCCAGTTCCTTTGACTTATTGTGGTCTTTTGTGGACATTAATATAAATTTCAATTTCAATTTCAACTTCTATGTTGGTCTCATCCTCCAGTTTCTTGTTTGTTTAATTAGTTAGTTGTTTATCCCTATTCTTGCTTTCTTCACTGTTTTCATTCCTATCTGGCTTTCCAATGTTCCTTCTTAAAGGAGAATCTTCAATCAGATGATTAGGTGAAAAATGTGGAAAACAAGCATCAGAAAGATTAAACTGAATGGAAAGAAACAATTGATGCCACGTTTAAGTTAAATTATTCTTGCGCATAGTAGCAGTTTATTACCAATTAAGTTGGTATAGCCAAACAATAGCTTCTTTCATGCTTCAGTATCACAAGGACACTGATTCAAGCATTGAGAGAGTTTGACAAACTGAAATGCTTTGTCCTTCTCTGTTCTGAACCAGAATCCCAGTAAATTAATTTCTTTGGCTCGTGAAAATATTTGTAGTTTGAAAGTTGAAATTATCCGTTTTTTTGTTTTATTGTGTCATCTTTAGCTATGTTCCTCAGATACACTAGCTAAGAATATAACATGAGATTAAAAACAATGCCGATGTTTTTCTTTATAGAGCTTATTAAATTATTTGCAGATACCTTTGTGAGGATAAACCCCATGGTTCAGCAGGTGCATTGTTCAAATTTCGTGACCTTTTGATGGAAGACAATCCAGTAAGATTCTCACTATCACAATTGAGGGAGTGTTTTCTTTTTATTGAGGGCTAGATTGTTGATTTCAGATGGCCAACCCATCTTGGTGCATCAGTAACACATTTGTTTTAAAATGGTACCTCTAGCAACAAATCCAGTTTACTGTAATTTAATGTTTTTGGCTGATTTACTTAACACTGCTTTTGATAATGATGGAGTACTTAGAATTTTTTCCTCTTATGGTTTACAGAAGGAGATTTTTGTCATGCACTGTGATATCTGTTGCAGTTTTCCATTGGTAGATATGCAATGTAAGCTCAAACTCCTCAGTGGTACTTTTATGTGCTTTGTGTAATTTGCTGCCTCTGCACATTGTGTTTACTTGGATATCAATAGACACTTCCTTATCCTGAATTTTCTAATGTTGTTGCTTTCATTCGTAAACACAATGCACTAGAAACTGCAGATTAATGTTGTTTTATGCTGACAAGTAGGATTTTCGTTTCTATTATATGCGTGTTATATTCAATAAATATGGAATGAGTACATTTTTTACCTCATTGCAGTGGCACATAGGAACTATGGAGGGATTGGGACGATGCTTGTTAAGAAGGTAAGGGAGTTGTGTGTCTGCATCTCTATCAAAGGATCTCCATCACTACAGTTTTAACAGGTGCTGTTCTTTGGAAAATAGAAACTTCTCTGTATAGGTTTTTACTCATTTGGTTGCGGCAATGATCAAGGGCTTCCTAACAACCTCCCCATGTTACATTCTGACTCGTTGACTCGTTAGCTGCTAATTTATCTCTGTATTAGATTCACTAATACAATGTAATCTTCAATATAGTGAGAAACTGTAATGAACATCAATATTATTATAATAATAATGTACATCAATATTATAAAATAATTAATAATAAAAATAACAATAAATAATGAAGTTACACATGACCTAAGAACTAACAGACTCGTTGACTAGTTAGCTGCTAATTTATCTCTATATTAGATTCACTAATACAATGTAATCTTCAATATAGTGAGAACCTCTAATGAACATCAATATTATAATTATTAGACATCAATAATAATAATAATGTACATCAATATAATAATGATAATAATAATTATTATTATAATAATAATAATAATTATAATAATAATAATTATTATAAAGCTCTATTAAAAATGGTTGTAAAAATAATCCGTAAGTTCCATTTCATTTGCTCTAAAGGGGATATAATAAAGATGACTCATTGAAGCATATTAATTGTGGTATCTTAATTTGAGTTATTATTAAAAGTATTAATAATAAAGATGATTCATTGAAGCATGATTTTAATTTGAGTTAATATTAAAAGTATTAATGAAGGAATTTTTATATTAATTATTAATGAAGAATTTGATCATTTTTAAATAGAGTTTGAAAGTGGTTCAATCACTTAATATAACAATTTGAAAATGGATTCAATCACTCAATACAAGAATTTGAAAAAAAGCAAAGGAGGAACATGTAGCCCAAGGATCAAAGAAAACAATATCTGAGTGATAAGTAATCATCAATTTCAGTTCCTATAAGGCATCACAACCCAATGTAATCAAAATTTACAAGTGGAGAATCAAAACCTCAAGATAAAACTGGAGAAGAGTTTATCAGATAAAGATGAAGAAAATTCTGGCCTAAAAAATCATAATCAAGAGTTGCTTGCCCAAATTAAAGAATTAAAAAATGAGAAATAGTTAAGTTAGAAATTACAACAAGAAAATAAAGATCTAAAGGAAAAATATAACAAGTTTGTTTTTGAGAAGGATGAAGAAAATTATTGTTTAATAAATCACAATCAAAGTTTTGTTGCACAAATTAAGAAGCTAAAAAATGGTAAAAGGTTGCTATAGGAAAAGTTAGCACATCTTACTAACAAGGAAGCATTGATTAGTAAAGAAACAATGACTAATCCTAGTAAACTAGAGAAGTCCTTCAACATAAAAATCTGAGTCATGGAGAAAGGATCTAATACAGATCCAATCGAAATCTTATCAACTAATAAATCATTAAAAGTATCTATTACCTCTCAAACCCTCACTTTTTGAGATAATGTCTTAAAGCTCAAGTAAGGCCTTGGAGCAACTAAAAGGGAGGCCAATGTCACCTCTCCAACCCTCTTCACATTTTAGGCTGGCTCTCCTTTGGCACAAGGGGGGCTTCCCTAGAATAGAATCACTAGAATTTTAGGCAATGAATTGCAAGGTGAAATAAAGATTAAATTCCAGCAAAACAATCTTATGTGTTAAGTAAATAGATTGGATGAATGCACCAGAGACTAGTGCCTTTTTATTGGGAAAATGGAGTCAAATCAAGGCTCAATAGGAGGTTGTCCTATTGAGGGAAAGAGGAACAATATGGATGTGAAGTACAAGCTTTATTAACCCTTTCCTTGTTGTCCCAAACTTCTGAAATTTGTCAAGGGAGACTACATAGTGTAGATAGACTCCGATGACTATGCAATTATACCTATCAAGAATGGATTATAAGTGCATACAACCACGTCTAGAGAAACATGCATCAATATAGAACATCCCAATGATAAATACAATAGAAGAGGAATAATGTTACCCCATTCAATGTTTCATAATCATAATACAAGAAGATTTCATCAACATGGCATAGCATAAAGATTTAAAATTCTTCCTCATCCATTAAGCAATTTATTGATCTTTAGTTACATTCAGTTACATTCAGTTACATTCAATAAGTGTTCTACTAAGCTCCAAAAAATCTCTCAAATCCAACCATACCAAATGAAGAAAAGAGCAAACCCTTATATAGATTTATATAGATTTGAGCTCAACTCCTTTTACAATATACAATTAATTATTTTCCTAAATTCATTAGTTCTCTAAAAGTGATATAAATAATCTCCAAGAATGGGATGCTTTTTCTGCCATAAACTCGAGCTATGCAGTTAATATATAGCCCACCATCAAATGATACCATGAAATCACCTCCACGATGCAAAGGCCAACGACTCACATTACTAGTCAAATGCGACTGAACAAATAAATGGAATGACCAAATGTATCGTCAATTTGCCATGTGCCTTTACCATGGTAAAGGGGTAAAAGATTAATACATGAGGTAGAAGGGGATAGCCCTATTACAAAATAAAACATTATAAAGTGTGTCATTAACATAGCCTACATGTGTGTAATTAACATAGCCTTGCTCCAATAAAGATATGATTTAAGGTGTAAAAGGGGCGGTCACATAAAAATAATAAACAATTTGCTTTCAGATATATATTAATAAGAAGAATATTTTATAAAAGTTTTGTACCATGAGAATAGTAGTGGCATCTTCTAGTAAACCCTATCATAAGACACAATCATAATAAAATAAAAGGAGACTTTTCGTTATACTTTTCATAATGACAAGCACTATCGTGAACTAGTATCACACCATGTCACTCTTGATCCATCAATAGCTATCAAGGTGTTGTACAAGTCAGATATATAAGTGTTAGGTTCAGCTAACCATGAACAACATTCACCAATGATATACCATAGCACCAAAGAACATCTCACACCTATCAATCAAGGTTGTTAGCACTGAAAGTCACACTTTGATTGCTAAAGTGTAAGCTCAACACCCATCAAAATGTAAAAGATAACTTTGGTTTTGAATAGGTGGATCAACAAGATGGATAAAGAAAGAGAGAGGGCAGCAAACTGTAGATCAGTAGGCTACACCAATGGGCAATGGAGTCACAAACATCCCACTCATCTAAGGCACAAAAACTGCTTAACAGAAAACAAGATTATATGCTGATAGGTGGAAGAAATGAAGAAGGAAAACATAAGATAGAATGTTCAGTAAATAGAGATCCTCTCAATTCAATGAATCAACAAATACTTGAATATAAACAATGAATGATGGGCAAAATACAACAGATCCTCTGCTGCTTAGGGATCCATAAGTCATTGACAGCCTTTGATTGGGAAAATGAAGCTTTCAAGTTACATGAAACAACCAATGAAGCCATTTCATCATTTTTTCAACTGTTTGAAGCTTTGAAATGTGCTTCCTTAAGCACCAGAGATAATTCTTACTTGAAGGCATGTCAAAGAAACCTATGGCAATACACTTTCCATTGAAGAAATCAATGAGCCTAGGCCCACTTTCTGCTTGCAGACAAGCTACAAATGGATCCTGAAAAACATCATCAATACTTGCCCTTGCAACATTGCTTTGTGTAAAAAGGAAAAGTATTGTATTAGGTCCTTCCTCCACTGTTCTTGGTTGTTGTATGGCTTGTTGATTTTCTGATTCATCCTCAATGCATATGGCCTTGGTCCACTTCTGGTCATGAGATGTATTAGGAAAAATTCTTAGTGATGCTTGTCTTTCTTTAATTTCAACCTTCCTCATCTGATCACATGGCTTTTGATCTTGGTTTCTTGATGAAACTGAGCTTGTGTCTTCAAGAGGAATAGGGCATTGATAGGGTAGTTCATCACAATTAGAAGTGCTTGGGAAACTAAATTCTTCTATCTTATCTTCTGATTGTGAGGGATATTCATCATAGCTTGGCTTATGGTCCCAATTTTTCAGTTTTTCACCCTCTAAAATTAGATCATCATCTTTTTCTTTTTTTTCAACAACAAAAATATGACACGAGGGTTGAAGCAAGCTATTGTTGCTTTGATGGGAAGGGTACTTTTTTGATATAAGGTCTTCAACTGGTTGCTCAGGGAAAACATCCTCATAGTCATTAAAACTTGTCAAATCATGGCACATTGGTTCATTAACAATAGGAGGGACTGATAAGCTATGAATTTGGTCATGACAAGCTGCAACACTATTCTCATGATAAAATAAATCTGAATCTAAGATGACCTCTTGACTTAAAGAATCGAGAAAAGGAGGAGACAAGGAAATGATGGATTGTCCATATTGATCTTTCTCTTGGGGACCTAGAGTTTGACATGAATGATGCATTTGTTCTTCAAATTTAGGAAAAGCATTATGAAACTCATCATCTAAGTCATGATCTCTATAATCATCCCCATCATCATCACTACTAGAGGAATCACTTGTTGAATCTTGAATATATGATGCATACCCCTCACAACAATTCTCAAAAAGTCTTTCAACTGGATAAATTATCTTGCAATGAGAATAAAAAACATCATGAAAGTCCTTCAAAGAGGAAATACTAGAAGCAGGGAGTGTTCTATACCATT
>JASDQU010686473.1:18390-44317 GCA_032191745.1 Picea mariana
ATATGAGATGTGTTCCTTGCTTCTAAACCAGTTGTCAGACGTAAAGCAAGATGAGATGTGTTCCTTGCTTCTGACCCAGTTGTCAGACGTAAAGAAAGATGAGATGTGTTCCTTGCTTTTGACCTAGTTGTCAGACGTAAAGCAATATGAGATGTTCCTTGCTTCTGACCTAGTTGTCAAACGTAAAGCAAGATGATATGATGAGACTAGCACTGAGCTTCCGGCTGGATAGCTGTGACATAAAGCCAGTCTAGTATCCTGCTTCCGACCGGATGGTTGTGACGTAAAGCAGGACGAGTATCTTGCTTCTAGCTTGAGTGTTGTGACGTAAAGAAAGACGATGAGATGAGACAAGTACTGAGCTTCCAGCTTGACAGCTGTGACGTAAAGCCAATCTTGTATTATGATGAGCCAGCCTTGTGCTGTGATGATGATGATGTATCAGTTTTTATACTAATACATATTGATACAGATGATGATGGCATTCCTTTGAGAATGACGATGTTGCCGATGAAGAAAACTTCCGATGATTTATAGATACGCAAGTCAGTGTTCCAAGATGATATTGATGATGCTGTCCTCTCACCCACTTGATGCTGTTGATGATGTTGTCCTCTCTCTCTCGCATGATGCTGCTGAAGAATACCCTTCTTGTTAAGGGGGAGTGTTAAAATAATGTAACTGCAAAGAGTATTCTTATTATTATTTGATATATTATTTATTGGATCAATCCCCATTGTGGATTGATCATGTCGGCTATTGTAATAGGACCAAATCCCCTTTTGCGGATTGGTCAAATGATAATTATAATAGGCAGGATAAGAAGTCGGCCCCAACAGATATTTAAGAGGCCTCAGAATATAATTAAGGTGGTTATAACCACCCAGTTGGAGAAGTCGGCCCTACCAGTGAAGAGACACTTCACACGTGCCAGTCTAATATAAATAAGGAGGCTAGCGCCTCACTTAGACACACAACTCACTTTCTCATTAAGAGACAAGTTTCGGATCTGCTACTGGAGAAGAAGGAGAGAGAGAGTGGCACATATCTAGGAGAGGACTTTCTGTATTAGTTTAAGAGATCTATTGGCATTGTATTGGCTATCTATATTAAGGAAGTTTTGCTGGGTTTTTCTTCCCCTAGAGGGTTTCCCAAGATAAATGTTGTGTCTCTTGTGATTGTGTATTTCTCAGTGATCTTGGATTATGCTATTGTTATCTAATGAAATGCAAACAACTATAATAATGGCTTAAACATTAACAATTTTGCCTACACCTTGCAAAGAGGTTTGGCATAGTCAACCCATGTAATATCGTAAGGCTTGCTTTCTTGCTTAACTTGTTAATATCTCTTTAGTATTCATTTGTTAATATCTCATTAAGTTGGAAGTAATCTTTAATATTAAGCAATCTCTAATTTCAAGTTGTGAATTAATCTTAGTTTTCAATATATAATCTTAAGTTGGATTTAATCACAGCTTGTATCTTTAGGATTGGAAGCAATTTATCTAGCTTAACTAGGCACCCAGACTGGTACAACTTTCTCCACCAAAAAGGGTGCTTGTGGAGGCTACAGGGGGTGCTAAGTCAGGGGCGACTTCATGGCACTAGGTGTCCCCCCCTGCTTGAGCGCCCAAGCATTCCGGGTTGACCTATGGAGCTAGGGGAGGACCTTGCTTGTCCTCCTTCTTGAGCACCCAGCAGTCCTTTTGATCAAAGCGGTAAGAGTTTAGGGGTAGACACATAGTATAGGCTTGCATCTTCAAACCTTAATCCCCCTAACAAAAGAGAGACTTTAAAATTATTCTAAAATCAACCTACAACACCTTCACAACTTATGTGCTCTCATTTTCAGTTATCTTATCTAAGTTGTGCAAGTTTTATGTTCAAGGCATTTACATTTTCATGTGTGTTATTTTACTAGCATCTTTACTTTCCAAGTAATTTTACTTTCAAGTTGGGCGCATTTACTTTCATGCTATTTACTTCCTAAGTTGCGCACTCTCTCTCTTTGGGCATTTTACTTGTCAAGTTATCTTCCATTTGTGGATGTCTCAATGCTTTAATCATTCATTGTATATTGGGTTGATCTCTTGTATAGTTGTATAATCATCTAAGTTGTCTAGTTTATTGTACATCTTTTTTTCATTCACAATTGTTTAAAGTGTAAATCTTATTCTTTATTCTTAATGGTTGATCTATTGCATTTTTCATTGTAATTAGTTCATAATATTGTTTTGTATCTTTGTATCTTTGTTATATAATCTTGTTGACTCCTTTTACCCATCTTTAGGCACTAGTCTTATTTGAGTTTGTAAGTAAAGAGGCTTGCTTGTCATTAAATGTTTGCATTGCATTGTTGATTGTCATTTAGGTTAGGTCTCCCTAACTCAAGACTTAAAATTAACTCCTAGAACACTTAATCAACTTAACTTAGTTAAGTAGGGTCTACTCCCCTTGGCTTCCCTAGGAGTGAGCCTAGACGGAAGAAGTCCAAATCGAGGTGACAATGGGTTTGGACTTAGGCTTGTGCCTCCAAGGACACACCAAGTGTGTTGGAGACTTCTCCACGCTTGTAGGTGTGTATAAATACGGCAACATATTTGGCGCCACTGCCGAGGATAAGTCTCGTATCCTTGGTTAATCGACTTACTCTAATTTATTCTTTAAAAACTAAGTAATAAATTTTTCCCTAAATTTTTTTTTACTTGAGTTGTGTTATTCGACGTTGCTTACTCTCCAAGTGGCGACTCCATCTAAAAATTCTTTGAAGTATGCTACTAGGAGAAATCCTCTTGCTCCTTGTAACCTACTTGAAAGTCTTGGAGGAGAAGCAATCTTTGATACACATCTCTTGTTTGTGCATAATAATCCTACAACTTTTTGTTTTCCTTCTTGTCTTTTCTTTGTTTGATGCTTCTTGTTTGTTTGAAATAAACTTGGTCATCTGGCAACTCCACTTCAAAATAATTTAACAAAGTATTCTTCAAGAAGGAACCCACATCTTGCTTAGCTTCATCCTTGAACTTGAAAAGGTTTTTGGACGAAGTTAGCCAATTTTCCTTCTCGTTGGATCCTTAATAACCTTTGGGTCCCAATCCTTTTCCTGTAGACCTTTTTGTTTAATGATCTAGTTTAGAAATGGATAGTTTTTATAAACCTATTGATTTTTCAAGAATAGTTGGTTATCCTCATGATTTTCCTGAAATAGTTATTGAAAATTTGCCTGATTTTCGTGATAATGGTGATGCTAATTCTCACATTGAAGCCTTTGGGCGGTGTATTAGTGAGTGGTGTGATCCACATGTTCATGAGGATGTTCTAATGAAATTGTTTGTCTTGACTCTTGTTGAGGAAGATGCTTTATTTTGGTTTCATGATTTGGATGATAATGAGTTCAAGACCATACAGGATTTTATGCATGCCTTTTTAGAGAGATCTGGGGATGATCAGGATGAAACTTACAATGAATTGGTTGATGCTTTTATGGAAAAATGGAAGGAGAAGGAACTTCCATATATAGAAACAATCAATTCAGATAGAAAGATAGATACTCCACCAGATCCCATTGAGGAGCTTAAAGAAATCATTCAGACCATGCAGTTGGCCCATGCAAGATAGTGTGAGGCCATACAGTTTTCCCATGCGAAACATTTTAAGGCCATGGAAGATCAGTTTGAAATCATGGAAGCTAACCTTGTCAGTACACATGCTTGTATTGAATATACGGACCCTATAGAGCTTGAGCTTCACAGTGAACAAGAAAGGGAGGTTCATATGGAAATTTCGGATAAGTCCATAGATGAGCCAATAACTGATCTAGAGGAGATAAAGGAATTTGAGTTTGAAGTTGTTGAATATCTAGATGATTCAAATCCCCACTCTCCTCCCGAAGAAACAATCTTTTCAGAGAAGATCTTTGGCAACCTTGGTGAAAAAAGTGAAGTGGTTTCCTTGACATTTCCACTTTCAACCTCTCAACCAACAGATGACTTAATACAGGATAATGGGAGAATGAAAGACAATTTCAGTTTATCAATTTCATATCATTATGAACAGTGGTTGGCCTTCCACCATGACGGTCATATGCAGCAAGGTATCAAAATTTCACAAGGCTTGTCAAACTTCAATGTTTGGTTGAATAGAGGAAGATGCATGATTCTTGGGTGGTTCATTCTCACAAGAAACTCCAAGTTGATAAAACTTGGAAAGGGATCTTCAACGAGTCATCCCGAACAGGGATGTTTCAGACATCTGGGGTTTCATTCCATCCATTGCATGGTTGGTCCTAATTCATTCCATCTTAGCCATTCGGATGGTGGATCCTCAAGCTATTTTTCAAATGTTTGCCACTTGGTGTCCAAAGGGGCACCCTTTGTAACGTATTTCTAAACCTTTCTCCTTTTCTTTCAGTTTTGTATTATTTCATTTGACGAATGTGTTTCATTGTATGGCCATTTTATTTGTGTGATTATTGTCTATAGTCATTTTATTTCTGTAATTATTGTCAATAGCATTTCATTTATTGATTATTGTTTTTATACATGTATTTATATTGGATATTGGTGAGCAATCGGTTTTGTAGATTCTGAATTTCTCGTATGCTCTCCTTCAAAAAGATCGAACACGCGTCCCCATGTGGAGCCAAATGTTGACCACCTATTTCGACTAGGGGTCAACTCCATGTACCATGAAGTTGTGTACCTTGGGGTACAACTTTTTTTTGAAGACTTCTGGTTCTACAAGGCAATTTTTGCCCCTGGCACGTCTTTTTGTAATCAGAATGTCTTCTCCCCTGCGTGGGATAATAATGTAATAGGTCAGCATGAGTCATATTTTAGTTAGTTTCCTAGGACTTTATCATTAGAGAAGTCCTTTCATCGAGTGTTTTTTATCCTCAGGTAATTTTTAATTACCCTTGAGTTTTTCACTCACAAGAATCCTCCAAAGTGGTGAAAGGCGTTCTAATGATCGAGCCTATAATCCCCCACTTTAGGGATAACTAAGGAGATTATGTCTTGAGTCCCACAGGTCCCAGACATGGAGTACCGAGAGCCAGATCGACTTGAGCATGGCCCTAGAGGGCCCATCTTTTCTTCCTTCAGCACCTCCACTTTGTCAATAGCAGCAACATCCATCACCTCGGCCTGGTCCTGTAGCAGAAGTGGATCTTGCTCCATGAGGTAATGAATCTGGTAACATGGTATGTGTCAATCTGATCCTCAAAACCTTTGAATATGTGCATTTGATTCTTTTTGTTTCTAATGGGTGCTTGGATCTTATGCTTATCCACTTGACCATATCTGGGGGGGATTACAGGATGCCCTAGTAAGCTTGTGCCCATAGGTTTTGAGTTGCCACTGGGGGATTCATGAGAAGCCATCATCCGGTCCCACCATACTTACCACTTTTCATCTTTCTCCCGCTCATACATCCCATTACACTGGTTTGGCATTGGGTTGGCCAAATATTTAAGGGTTGCACCTTACCTTGTGGGAAGAAGGGGCTAAAGGCCCAGAGGGTAAAAGCAACTGGCAAAAGATAAAAGCCTAAAATAAAACCTCGAGATGCTTCGCCCAGGGATCCCCGAGAAAGCAGTAAAACCCTTCTCAGCAAGAAACAGAGGGACCCATAAAAAGTAATAAAACAAGACCTAGTCAGAGGATAGGGGGTCTCATCACGAGCCATCCTATTAGGTCCATGAGCATCTAACGGTATGACACTACTAGCAGCTGGTTACCATGCCAAGGTAGTGGCTCTTGGTGGCATAGACAAGAGAAAGGGGGTCTCATCACGAGCCAGCCTTCTCATTTCCGTGAAAGTGCTCGTGGGTAACATTTCCACCACTGGTCACCACGCCAGGGCAGTGTCCCCTGATTAGCTTCTTGAAAGAAAAAATCAATAAAGAATAAAGATAAAAGGCATGAATGGGCCTAGAAACACTTGCATCCATGACAAGTGTAGCTCACCCTCTATAGAGGCACCCACAGGTAAGCCATGAATTTCCCTGCTATCACTGCACCCCTTGTCCAGACATCCCTTACCACCTCATCCACTCACATGGATTGGATTTGATTTCTCCCAGAAACACCTCACAACCAGTGACCATTTGCCCAATAGGACACCCTGTGACTTCCTCAAAACTTGGCTTGCAGATTTGTATAATGTCTTTGAGCACTTGACTGAGTAAAAGGGGTTTTATGCACATGTTTAATAAAATTGATGATTAGATGTGATTGTCATTGCTATCATCCATGTGACTTATGAGCCCATGGAGGGCGTATCTGTTGATGTGCAGGATCATACCCGATGGACAGGTACCATTGTGGATAGGTACACATGGGGAGATGATTAGTTCGGACCTCCATGGGGCTGAGATCCCACCAGATGGATGCTGAGACCCCAGCAAGGGGAAGATACAGATCAGAGGGTTTTCACCGGAGAAGAGGAGGATGTTCCACCAGAGGCAACTTAGCAGACCTATACCCAGAGGGGGTTGTGCCCTTTCCACCAGGACGTTGGCCTTGGAAGGCCCATGACGTCACCCAGGACATTCGTGACGTCATCCAGTGCTTGTGGAGGTTTTTGGGAGGCAGTTGTGGCACGTGTGGCAGCTTCTGGAGGCCCAAGGAGGCCTAACGTTTTACTCCAAGAGGCCAACATTTCCCTAAAAAGGGCTAACGTCACCCTAAAAGGGAATGACATCTTCATTTATGCTTTATTTAGGGTTTTATCATGACATTTAATGTAAAACAGTATTATTATGTATTTTTGGCCATGTCGGCCTTTTGTGACCTAAAAATTAAATTAAGCTCATTGCTACTGTATAAATAGAGAGTTAAAACTCTCTTTTTCTGATCATCTTTCGCTCACCACTTGGTGAGGTCTGAAATTTGCACCCTCCTATAGGGTTTTGGCTGAAATTACTAGTGCGCACTTGTTGAAGGAGGCTTATTTTGGCTATTTTTGGCATTTTTCTTGGTGGAAGGTTTACAACTAGGGTTTGGCTTGATGAATTCTTGGTAAATGTAAGTGAATTTCTGAAATCCTTCCTTTACTTGAATGGTTATAGTATTTTACTTTCATTTTGTTAATGAAATTGTTGGAATAAACCCTAGGAAATAAGCACATGTGGGTGTCCTTATTTTAATTCCTTACTAGATTGTGCCAAGGAGCCATTTTACTTGTTGAATACATTGCTAGGGCCTTTCCATTGCAACACCCTATCATTTGTTCTTCTCTAAGCTGATTTTACTTTGTCATTGAGCTAAAGAAGGAGGAAAACGTGCTAAGGCCTAGGGTTGCCTACACCTTAGTAAACCGTTTTCCCCTAGGGTTTGATGGTTGAAGCCTTGGCTTACCAACACCTYACCATCAAACTCCTCTTGTCTTTGGCCTTGCTATTATCATATTTTCCTTCAACTCTTGCTGCTATTTTGACTCCATTTGCCCTATGAATGCATTGATCTAAGACCTTTATGCTTGAGTGCCTTGATCACAAACTTCAAACATCCAATACCTTTGAACAATTACTAACACCTTCTAACCCTAGTGTAGATTGACCTACTAACTTTGTTGTTGCTATCATTCTTTGACCTTATGTCAGTTTGCCTTCCATTTACCTTTCCATTACATCCAGGTACAAACTGTGCGATAACATTTTGGCGCCGTTGCTGGGGAACACCGAGTCAATTATCCTCAAAGACGACACTTTTTTGGTAAGCCTTTCCTCAAGACTCTTTATCTTACAAGCTTACCTGGAGACTCCACTAAGGATGATTCCCTTATTTCTTTGATAATTTCAAGAAAATTATCTGGCGACTCCACTGATGACGAAGCCAACTATGACTTCTCAATGGGATCCAAGAAACTACAAGCCTTTAGACATGAATGAAATCCCGAGATACCCTCGACAAATACCCCTTGAATACAAAAACTTGCTCCCTAGATTCACTGGTGGTGATAGGGAGAGAGTCGACTATCACATGAGAAACTTCTAGGATTTCTCTCTATCCCACCCTATCGTTGATGATGCTGAAGACTTGGTCGTGAAACTTTTCTCTGCCAGTATTTATTGCAACGCTAGGGAGTGGTATGACAACCTTCCCAATGCCAGCATCACAACTATGGAACAATTTGAAGAAACCTTTCTTAGAAGATGGGGTATTCAGTTGGAAGACATCCCAGTACTACTAAAAAGACTCGACCATATAAAGCAAACTGAGGATGAAACTGTCAGGGACTTCCACGATAGGTTTGAGGATGTACTGTATCAAATTCCTGAAAGCCATCATCCTGAAGACAAGTACCTCGTGTACCTCTTTACCAATGCACTCTTGGTGCATTTATGGTTTCCCCTAAGTAAAAAGAGGCCAAAAACACTCTACGAAGCTTATAACATGGCCGTGCAAATCGAGGCAAATATCTTTTGGTCCAAAGGAGAACACATCTTCTCTCTAGGAACTAAAATCAATGATCCCGAAGGTACCCCGGTCACTCTTAGCTTGGAAGGATTAGTTTCCCTTGAAACCTTTACTGTTGATTTCCAAAAAGAAGGGGAACAATTTCTTGACCAACAAAGTACTAAGGGAAAGGATCTTTGTGAGGCTTTCCACGAGAAAGGGATCGATGAAAACACAGTTGAGTAACCCGAGCAAAATGAAGAAGCATCGATGTGCGCTCCTCCCTCTGATGAAGCCATCCACGAGACTTTTCCCCCTACACACGAAGAAGAGAATGAGGTTGAAGATGCCCAAGTTCTTGAAGCTCCTGCACAAGAAGAAACAAACACAGTAAGTTACCCTCCTATCCAAAATTTTGATGATTCTCTACTTTGTGATTTGGGAAATGAGGAGGAGATAGACGAGCCCTTGAATGCTTCAAAACCTTCATGTTACGATACAGATAGTGACATAGTTGATATTGATGAGTTCATACATGTCGAAAGACGTAAATGGGATGTAGTTGGTTATGATATGGACCCCATTTACGACATTGAGAATCATTTCCAAGTGTTTCCTTCACAGTTATCATAACAGGTTACTTTTGATTTTGACCAATGGCAACAAGGAGATGATATGTTTACCGATACTTTCCAAACATCCAAGGTTAACCTAGACCCATATTTTCCTGATGATTTTTGGTCTTACCTTGAGGGTTTTCATGAGTACTCCTCTGAGTACTTGGATTCTTTCCATGAATAAGATTATCAACCACCATTGTGCTTAGTTTTTAGTAGGAGTAAGAGCAACGTTTTCCTGAAGAAGGATCCTTGTGACAGCTTTCTCAAGCCACCTTCGATAACTTTACCTTGTTGTGTCATTAAAGGTGTAGTTGGGAATTATGTCCTTTGTATTGATTTTCCTCTGAGGCAAACCCTAGAGTTCAAGGGTAGGTTGAATACTTCAAGAAAAAATCTGTCATCTCAGCCTTTCAACCTTCCGTTAAGTTTTTGTCAGTCATCTTCAAGATCCTCGTCAATCCCTTCCAGGGTTTCAGATTATGAGGACGTCCTAGGTAGCCAGTTTTCTAAACCTTTGAATTTTCACGATCGCTTCCTGAAGTGGATTGAGCACTTTCCTCACAGAATGAATTGGCATGATTTTATCCCTCCCAACCGCCTCCATGAGTTAGACTTTATGGTTTCCGATGATACGATGCATTTTCTAACCCATGTTTATTTTGTGCTTAACTTGTCACTGTTTTGGTTTATGATGAAGCACAGAGCCAGGTATTGTGAGACATTGCTAGGATGGTTTCACTAGTCATTTGACTACACCTAGCATTCAGCCGATAGGTAAGTACAGGTAAGTAGACATTTTCATTCATTGTATATACCATTTTCATTTCATGGTAGAATAGTTTGCTTTCACATTTGTACATATGCTTACTTTCATTTTATATATATGAGTCGGGTGTGATATCACCACCCCAAATGATTGCTAATAGCTTTATGATTGAGATCAAGAAGGTTATAGGTTATGCCAGAGATGCTGAGGTTCTCATGCACTCTACGGTGAGCACATGTACCCGAGTTGGAGCCAGATGTTATCCCCAGTTTAGGGATAACTAAGGGATTATGTCTCGAGGCCCACAGGTCCTAGACATGGAGTACCAAGAGCTAGATCGACTTGAGCATGGCCCTGGAGGGACCATCTTTTCTTCCTTCAGTGCCTCCACTTTGTCAGCAGCAGCAACATCCATCACCTCGGCTTGGTCCTGTAGCAGAAGTGGATCTTGCTCCATGAGGTAATGAGTTCGGGTATCATGGTATGTGTCACTCTGATCCTCAAAACCTTTGAATATTTGCATTCAATTATTTTTGTTTCTAACAGATGCTTGGATCTTATACCTATCCACTTGACCATATCTGGGGGAAATGATAAGGATTCCCTAGTAATCTTGTGCCCATAGGTTTTGAGTTGCCACTGGGAGGATTCATGAGAAGTCATCGTCCGCTCCCACCATGCTTACCACTTTCTATCTTTCTCCCACTCATCCATCCCACTACACTGGTCTGGGCATTGGGTTGGCCAAATATTTAAGGGTTGCACCTTACCTTATGGGAAGAAGGGGCTAAAGGCCCAGAGCATAAAAGCAGGTGGCAAAAGATAGAAGCCAAAGAATGAAACCTCGAGATGCTTCACCCAGGGATTCCCAAGAAAGCAGTAAAAGGCTTCTCAGCAAGAAACAGAGGGACCCATAAAAATAATAAAACAAGACCTAGTTAAAGGATAGGAGGTCTCATCACGAGCCAACCTATTAGGTCCATGGGTATGTAGCGGTATGACACTACTAGCAGTTGGTCACCACGCCAGGGTAGTGGCTCTTGGTGGCATAGCCAAGATAAAGGGGGTCTCATCACGAGCCAGCCTTCTCATTTCCGTGAAATGCTTGTGGGTAACATTGCCACCACTGGTCACCACGCCAGGGCAATGTCCCCTGACTAGATTCTTGAAAGAAAAAGCAATAAGAATAAAGATAAAAGGAATGAATGGGCTTAGAAACATTTGCATCCATGACAGGTGTAGCTCACCCTCTACAGAGGCACCCACAAGTAAGCCATGCATTTCCCTGCTATCACTGCACCCCTTGTCCAGACATCCCTTACCACCTCATCCACTCACATGACTTGGATTTGATTTATGAGGCCCATCAGATGGATGTTGAGACCCCAGCAAGGGGGAAGAGACAGATCAGAGGGTTTGCACCGGAGAGGAGGAGGATGTTCCACCAGAGGCATCTTAGCAGGCCTGTACCCAGGGGGGTTGTGCCCTTTCCACTGGGACGTTGGCCTTGGAAGGACCATGACATCACCGAGGACACTCATGATGTCATCCAGTGCTTGTAGAGGTTTTGGGAGGCAGTTGTGGCAGTTGTGACACGTGTGGAAGCTTCCGGAGGCCCAAGGGGGCCTAACGTTTTGCTCCAGGAGGCCAACGTTTCCCTAGAAGGGGCTAACGTCACCCTAAAAGGGCATGACGTCTTCATCTTTGCTTGATTTAGGGTTTGATTTTGACATTTAATATAAAACAGTATTATTATGTATTTTTGGCCTTGTCGACCTTTTGTGACCTAAAATTTAATTAAGGTCATTGGTATGCTATAAGTAAGAGAGCTAAAACTCTCTTTTATTCATCATATTTCACACATACTTGTGTGAGGTCTGAAATTTGCAGCCTCATTTAGGGTTTTGACTGAAATTACTAGTGCGCACTTGTTGAAGGAGGCTTATTTTGGCTATTTTTGGCATTTTTCTTGGTGGAAGGTTTACAACTAGGGTTTGGCTTGATGAATGTATGGTGAATGTAAGTGAATTTTTGCAATCCTTCCTTTACTTGAATGGTTATGGTATTTTTACTTGCATTTTCTTAATTAAATTGTTGGAATAAACCCTAGGAAATAAGCACATCTTGGTGTCCTTATTTTAAGTCCCTACTAGATTTTGCCAAGGAGCCTTTTTACCTGTTGAAGACATTGTTAGGGCCTTGCCATTGCAACACCCTACCTTTGCTCTTCATGCTAGCCGATTTTACTTTGCTATTGAGCTAAAGAAGGAGGAAAACGCACTAAGGCCTAGGGTTACTACACCTTAGTGAGTTGTTTTCCCCTAGGGTTTGATGGTTGAAGTGTTAGAATTAGGGCAATAGAGCAGAACAGTAGTATCTTTTTAATTTCAGTGAATAAAACAACTAGATCTAAGATTCAATAAACTCAAATGCTTTAACTAGCATTCAGATCTGGGAGATCTAAAGTGAGACAGTAATAAACTCAGTAAAAGTTAGATCTGATGATCACAGATCTACTATTCAATGGTTAACAAGAACTCTACTAATTTGACAGTGAGCAGATCAAAATAAGACAAAACTCAAAACATTTTGCACAGATCTGCAGATCTATGACCAATCTGATGATAAACAGTAGACCAACTATAGAGGCAGATGTAAAATCAATATATAGCTTCAGATCTAGAATTAATGCACAAAACTAAATAGATCAAACAGTACTGAAGTAAAAATATGATCCTAGATCTGAAGATAATGAGTAAGCAGCTTACCTGGTACAGCAGCCTTACCTCTGAAGAAGAAATAGTAACCACATGAGATGTAGAACCATTTGTAGTATGCTCAGACAAAGGTTTAGTTCATAGATCCACATTATAGGTTGGATCTCTTGCCAATAGATGAAGGAACTTTCTTGCCACAAAAGAGATAAAACCAAAAACCCTCACAAGGACAAACCCTCAAACAATAGGAGGTTTAAAACATTCAAAACCCTACACAAGAAGACTGTGGATAAACCTCATTACTGCAGGAGATAGGAGGCCGTACCCTATAGGCTTACCACAGAAAAGAAAGGTTGACTGCAGCCTATAGGCTTCACCACACAGCAGGAATAGTAGGCGCAGAATTTGGCACACCAAACAACAGACAAGGGATGGCCACAGCCTTAGACACCCCAAATAGCAGAAAAGAGGAGGCCACAACCTCCAGGCACCTCACACAGCAAGAAGGGAGAGGCCGTAGCCCACAGGCATCTCACGCAGTAGAAGAAGGAGAGGCCGTAGGCTAAAGGCACCCCAAACAGCAAAAGAGAGGAGGCCGCAACCTCACACCACAACAGATGGAACAGCAGCCCTAACGTAGCAACAAATGGAAGGAGGCCGCATCTCACACAGCAAACACAACATCAAAAGGAGGCCGCAACAACCTCAGGCAGATTCAACAGCAAATGGCCGCAGGAAGGAGACACCAGCAGAAGAGAGCCGCAGCAAAGAAAAGATCCTCTCACTCCAAAGTCAAAAATGATAATGATGTGTATTAGAAGGGGAGGAGAGGGTTCTTATTTATAGTTTAAGTTGGGGGTAAAGTTAGATTAAATAATAATTAAAATATCATGTTTAAATTAAGCAATTTAAACATGATATAATAAATATTTTAATTTAAACTTAGTTTACCCTTAAGACATAAAAAAGACCCCAAACCAACACAAGTAAAGGCAAAGGAGGGTTATCAAGGTGGCAATACTCATTCCTTCTTTTCCATGGTGAACTTATTACTTTATCATCATTGCATATGGGACTTATCCCTCATGTGGTTATGTCCTTCTTCAAGGAAGGTCATGCACCAACAAAATACTTGATCCAGGATCAAGTAGCCCTAGAACTTTTTCTATGGACTTATCCACCAAGGTCAAAGACCAAGGATCAACCCATGCCATATGCATGGGTACCCTGGACATTTCCAGGGGCCCTAGGCTTCTCTAGGGGCTTTAACTGCTTGGTCCTAGACCAAGAACCCCAGTCGTATACTGGAGGCCCTCTCAGGGGTCTTTACTGCTTGGTTCTAGACCAAGAACCCCAGTCGTATACTGGGGGCCCTAACAAGGGTCTTTTTCCATGGCATTGATTGTTTGGTCCCAGACCAAGTAGCCCAGGAGTGCACTGGGGGCCCTAGATCTAGTCTAGGGTCTTAGCCATCCTCCAGGAGAATGGCTCTTGCAGCTGCTTATAAATTTAACATGAAGCCTTGGCTTACCAACACTTCACCATCAAATTCTCTTGTCTTTATCCCTAGTATTATCATTTATTCCTTCAACTCTTGCTACCACCCATTGACTCCATTTTCCCTATGAATGCACTAGTCTAAGATCTTTATGCTTGAGTGCCTTGATCACAAAACTTCAATCATCCAATACCTTTACTAATACCTTCTAACCCTAACCTACTAACCCTATTGCTACCATTATCCATTTGATTTATAGTTATACTTTGCAGCATTTAGCTCCTTTAAGCAATTGAAAGATTGGCTAATGCATAGTAGTCTTTGCTTCTAATGAATGTTGGTATTGTAACATTGATGATAAATCGTTCTTGTTCATATTGAAGCTTATTTAAAAGCATTTATTGTGAAGTAGCACATCGTGATTATTGCTATTATACATCATTGATTGCTTCATCAATAATATTAGTCAATTGCTTATTTGAGAAAGTCCAATTATATGAAGTACTAACCAACAAGTGACCTTGCAATTATAGTTTCTTGTTTCTTTGTTCCGGGCAGGTACATTTCTGGTTGTTATTTATCTTTATTGGCTATTTAGCCGAACTTTCTGATCGGTGGTGACTTGTGAGGAGGGAACTTTTACTTAGCCTTAAAACCTTTGCCTTCTCAAAACCCTAGGTCACCGGGGACGTCTCCCCTAGTCCTACCACCCTAAATAGAAAGAGTTATCCTATTGAGGTGACAGTGATAGGATAGACTCTAGTTACGTCAGTTTCTCTTCCATTTGCCTTTCCATTACATCCAGCTACAAACTGTGTGATAACAGAAACATTACACTTGGCCTCTACACTAAAGATGGCAGCCTCACACAAGGAATATGGCCCCAACTGTGTAGAACTCGGCCTCTCAAGAGAACTTGACCCCTTACCAAAATAAAACTCGGCTGCTATGAGAGAAACTCAGCCTCCACTCAATAAATCACCCTCCAAAAGAATAACTCAACATGCATAAAAACAAATGTGTCCTCTACAAACCCCAGACCACTGCAAAAGATGGATCAACCTCATCAAAGATGAATGCAAGTGGAAGATCTGAATGATCTCCCCTCCTAATGGCTAGGGTGGAATCTTTCGCTATCGAAACCTGATCAGCTAGGGTAGAATGTTTCACCACCGAAACCAATCCACACAAGAGTTTCACTCCAAACCCCAAAGGCTCCAAGATCTTTCCAAATCAATATCAGAAATAATCATCAACATAATGAGAGAATGAACCCTCATCTTTCTTTTATTTCCCCTTTCACCTTTTTGCTGGCCCTTTTACCTTTTTACCCTCACTTAAATAATTAAAGTAACTTTATGAGGTACACTCTTTAATCTTTTTCCCAAAGTTACTTTAGAACATCTCCTTTTACTTAATTACTTAATGCCATTTTATAAACATTACCTTTTTCACCCAAATGACATCAAATAATCAATTAATCTCCTTTTTTCATCGACTATGGCCTATGGGAATCAGATAGACCACTAATTTGTCCTCCTGGAGTCATCCATTGGAAGGGAACATTACAATTTCATTTTTAACATTGTGTTTCCAAGGCAAGGCAGAAGATGCATACATGCATGCAGACTCAGTCTTCTCTAATTGAGGCATGTTATTCTAGGCAAAGAACTCATGTAGGAGGGCGCATCACTAAAAGGTCTACGTTCATTGTATCTCATGTTCTCTCCTAGTCTATAAAAGAGAAATATACCACGCCACTGCAATCCATGGGTTAGATAAAAGTTTTTAGCAGTCCTTTTTGTATATTTCTGTTGGAAGTAATAGACTTAATGTGTGATTAACTGCAGGAAATCTTTTTGCCATCATAATTTTCAGACCACTGTTTTATGCAGAATGAGCACATACAGTCCGCTCTTCTGAGTTTCTTTTAGTTGGCTGTTCATACTTTTCAGTTCGCTTGTGTGCATTCAGGTCTAGCAGTAACAGCAGCTTTGAGAGTTACTAAGTTTCCAGCTTTCTTAGGTTTTCTTTTGTTTACTGATCTGATCACCATGTACTGAAATTTTAACAACCATATCAGGTGCTAGAGGAGCTCACACGCCACTTATGTCCAGGGAGGACGCAAAAGCTTAAAAAAAAAGGAAAACTTATAAAATACCTAAATAATATTACAATGCTTTAGGGCGGCAGCATAGTAGAATATTTAAGCAATTTGGATTCAGTGATGAATCATGTGACAATTTTCTAGTCAATCCAATGGTTTACAGTGAGTTCAAATAATAGAAAATTGAATAAACATGAGAACATAATGTAGATACGTGACACCGTCTGATTTTAGTGTGTCAACTCTTTCATATGACCAAAATGTATAACTTGCCAGTACCTTCTTTCATGTTTAACATGTTTCTATCATGTTTATTTTAACTGTTTACATTGCATAATTTCAATCGAACGAATAATTATGGAATCTTCATATAGGATGCACATAAATACATTCAACAATTAATGGTTATAAAATGTACAAATATGATAATTTGCCATGAATGCACCACTATAAGAATGAAAAGTAAAACACTTAGTCTTAACTAAAAAGAACTCTATCAGAAAGAACGACAACATTAAAATCAACTTACGGTGATGAGAACTCCAAGGATTCAAAGCTAGACAGGCGTCGGAAAAACCCTGAAAAATCATAGCAGATATGATTTACATGGAATTCTTAAAATTTATATTATACATCCTAAGAAATTTAAGTTAGGCACAACCATTTATTATACTATATTAAGAATTAAACATAAAAATATAAATTGGTCTATGGTATTTGGCACTTCACACGAGGTGTGCTCGAGAACAAAAGGATTCTATCAACTTTGAAAACTTAACAAGTATCCTTTACAATGTTAGGATTAATGACCATTTAAGTGTTAGGTCTTTAGGTGTTCTTAGGTTAAGTAGGTGTTATAATGTAATAACATTACTGTAATGTATTAATGTTTGTAATAAGGTAATGTTGGTTATGATCAATTCAATAGTGACAACCACCACCGTAAGCAAATGACAGACATATAAACATTTCAAGTTTAATAAAATAATCATCACCGCATCACATTTTCTTTTCTCTTTCATTTCTCTCCTCTTGTAAAAGTTTTGGTAAGGTATCACAGCCATGTATCAGGGCGTACACAATGAGTAGGCCTGAACATGGAGGAAGATGATGAAACTGAGAAACAACACTGAAACTGAACACAATAAGTTCAAGAAATGTTGAAGATGAAAAACTAGTGGTGTGCCAAGACGATGTCAAGGTAAGGAGTAAATCACTATATTTCATAAAAAATTTGTGGCACTGATCCATATATGAAAAATTGAAGTGAGGGTGTATTCTCATAAAGGTTAAAAGAAAAAATTAAATACATTTCTCAAAAAAAATGTGATATCGAAGGGAAAAGAAGAGTCACTCACTTTATATATAAACTGGTTATGAAATCATCAATGTTGTAGATCATTTCATTACAGGAAGGGTCTCTCGCATTCATGGATTCCTCTATCAATTCTTTACTTTCAAAATCATGGAATAAAATATCATCAAAGTTTTCAAAAGGATTATAACTCACCATGTTCTCTTCTTGATGTGCAAAAGGAACGGAGGACTGGATATCTTCATCAAGGGGGAAGGCATACACAAGCACTTTATCTTCATGAGAAGCCTCTTTGTGGATTAAGCCATCAAAGTCTTGTTGATGACTCACCTTTTCAGGTTCATGTTCTTTAATCAAGCCTTTGTTGTCTTCGATGGAATCATGGGGTAATTCCTTCTCTTGGAGAAAGAATTCATCATCCCGAGCTCGATCTTTAACAAGTTTCGAAATTTCTTTTGGAATCAAGAATGATTGATCCTGGTTTGGAAGGTTTTCCTGGTACCCATATTTCTCAGTCACAACATCACATAGTGAATTTACTCCATAATATGCAATGGCAACTTCCCATGCTGCATTCAAGGTAGGCTTTTCCTCATAATTTTGAATTTTAGTGTCGTACTCTTCTCTTCTCTGCACACAGAACTTGACCAGAAAGTCTTTATCAGGGCAAATCTCTAATAATTGTTCACAAGACTCTTCGTCTTCTTTTATGTTTTCTTTGAGGCCCTCAAAAATTTCCTCATTACTATCATCAACTTCTTCTCTTTCGACTGTTACTTCAACAAATTCTAGAAGAAGCGTTTCTCTCAATCCCCCAATAGGATCAAGGTCAAAACCTTCTCTTGAAAAAGCATCCTCCAAGTCTTGAGTTGTATCTTCAATTTTTTGAGTTTTCAGCCCCCAATGCTTGAGGAAATCTCTGATGAGGATTGTTAAAGAAGATATACTCTTTGGCTTGCAAGAATGCTTGATCTAGTCCCTTTGTTCCCTTCTCAAGGACAACAAAAACCACTGTAGGCACTCATCTTCACATTGAATGCTTATATAGTCAATGCACCTGGTAAATTAGACAACGTGTGATACAGCCGAGAAAGGATCACCATTGAAACTTGGGATTACATCCAACTGATTTTTCAGGCATTTGTTCGGTCGCCAGTCAATAGCCTCGACATCCAAGTCTTTGTACACTTGATGAAAGCACCGTAGAGCAATGCTTCCATTATCTGGGATATTACTTTAGTGGAGTCGCCAAATGAGACTAATGCTCATAAACAATGGAGAGGGTATCTTCCCTTTATGGAGTCGCCAGGAAAGCTAGGGTTAAAGGCTTTGGGATCAAAGCTTGCCAAAGAGTAGTTGGGGCATGAAAGAGGATTCAAAATCCTCCTCGGCAACGACGCAACAATGTTATCGCACGGATTCTAGGTTGGGAAAATCCCGACCCAATCTACAAAGGTGAGACAACTATGGGAATACCTACCCACTGTCACCTTAGATAGGTACTCCCCTTGCTTTAGAGATGATGTGATCACCTCAAGGGGGGAATCCCAGTGACCCTAGGGGGATTGAGATAGAGGGTGGAGAGAGGATGAGAGGAACCCCTTAGGTCAATGATGGAGAAGGATGAGAGCTTGGAAATGAGTCTTGTAGAAGGAGGATGTTTTCCAAAGCCTTAAGTACCTACACCAAAGTGTTAAACTTGCCCGAGACAAGACGAATAATCGAGATACAAGCCTAATAATCAAGTGGACAAGAAAGTGAAGCTTGTTGTCCTATATTGCAGCAGTAAACAAGAATATATATCAGCAGGGAAAAATATTGTTAATTGGAGAAATAGCCATCCAAAGTACGAAATAATTATTGGACAATGAAGCACTAAGCAAGTGGATAATGTTCCAATACTTAAACATAAACTTTGATGGTAAAAGAGGGTTGTTAGATAGTGTTTTCAGAGAATTATAGTGACAGCCAAGTGGTTGTAGAAAAGATTTGCTACAGAAGCAAATTTCAACCATAAAAATCAGCAAGTAAACCATCAAAAAGTTAGTCAACAGTAGAATAATAATAGTGGCTTCCAAGCAAATGTCCACAGTTGAAAAGTGAGTTCAAGTAAGTTCAAGTATGTTTTGTTCCAGCCCTAGAGGCTGTAGTATAAATTTTTAACAGAAGCAAGATATATTTATCCAAGCTAGATGCCCTAGTGGCTCAAGTAGGCCTAAAGCATGTAAAATTGATTCCACTTCAGACAATTGAAATATCTCGAAAATTCATGCATACCAATGCAAGTATTTTATTTCTCCAATGCAATTTTCAGATTAGTTCTTTAAATCTATTGGGTAAATGGAGTCTTGGTTATAAAAGTTGGATCCACAATATCTCTAGGGGTGTAAGCCCTTTTACTCCCTAGAGCATGCAAAACCAACAAAGGTAAATCTAGGAGGGTGTAAGCCCTTTTACTCCTCCTAGCAACCTTGCCAAAATTTACTTATCAACTAGCAAATAAGATGAAGCCAAAATTTATGAACCTTGGTGGAGGCCTACCCATGCTTCTCCAACACCAACAACTTCTTCTAAGTGGCAAAACGTCCCCTAAAGTGGAGACATCCATGTAAAATTAAGGCTTTATTTGTGCAAAAGTGAAACATTAAATGAATTGTTTAATATTACTTTGTTAAAGGGGGCAAGATTAACTTTGTTGACCCCTAGTCTTGTGGTTTACCCCTTAATTTATGAACAAGTCGCCTTAGTGACATTTTGTATAAATAAGGGATCATAAGATCTCATTTAAAAATAACTCTCCCTCTTGTGAGAGGACTTGATCTGAAATTTTCGCTACACTTGGCTATATTTGTCTCTTGTGCACTTGTTTATGGCTATATCTTGTGAATGGTTGATGGAGGAGTGAGGCGCTAGCCTTGGATGAATGCTTTCTAGCTTTTATGGTGGATTATCTTAGCATATTTCTTGATTTTGGTATGGTCTTTTACTCTTATGCTATCATTTTTTCAAGTCGAGTATTGTTGTCCTAGGAGCTAAGTGGGAAGTAAGAGCATTTACACCCCCACTCTAGTCTCCATCATTTATTTCTTAAAGTTCATTGATGTTGGAAGGGTTTGTTTGAGGAAGTAAGAGGATTTACACCCCTCATTCTTAAACCCTAACTAGAGATACTTTCCTTGGGAAGTAAGAGGATTTACACCCCTAAGGAAGTAGCATCTCTAGTTAATTTATTTGACTCCATTAACCCAATAGTAAAGGAACTATTCATCTATTTTTTGCATTGGAGATATAAAATCATTGCCTTGGGAAACGTGAATTTTTATCTTTTGAAAGATCTCTTGCTTGGAGTTGGTTTGCCTCATTGAGAGGAGTCTTTCCCTACTAGGGCATCCCCTCTCTCCCACTACTTTACATGTTGTTACAAACCCTAACCTACAGCCATTAGGGCTGATCTAACCTAGATAAACTACTAACCATAACTCCTAAACTAACCCTAGACTAGCTCCTAAATTTTGCTCATTTACTCTACTAACTAGGGCGCATTTTTTGGGCTAACTGTTGGAATATTTTGATAGTGTAATTTGTTGATATAAGTGACTGAAATATACAGCCATAAGGCTGCAATTTTCTTCAGAAAATACATGTTTACAACAACCATCTTCTCTTGCCTCTTAAGTGCCATTTTTCAGCTTATATTCATTGTTAATCTTGATGCTGATTTGCTTAACTAGTTTAGATCTTTGTATTCTGATTTAGATGCTTTATTTGCTAATATAAACTGTCATCTACTGCTGAAAATTAGGGACAACAAGCTTAACTTGTTGATCCATACTAACATATATCATTGCAAGTTGGATTTTCTTGTGTCTCGGGCAGGTACAATCATCCAGAGAAGTACTATACCTTTGGGAAAACAATCACTTGAATTACAAGGCATCTCTTCCCACATTTTACTCCATTTAGATTTGACCTCTAGGGGATTCACTTCCATTTCTATCCATCCCCATCTCATTCCCCCTAGGGTCACCTGGATCACCTCCCAAGAGTGACCTAGTCACCCTTGAAGTGCGGGATCTACATCGAGGTGACATTGGGTGTAGGATTCCCAAGTTGTAGCACTTGATTTTGTGGTTGGGTCGGGCTTTTCCCAACCTACAACTTGCGCTATAACATTTTGGCACAGTTGCCGGGGAAGATTTTGAATTTTCTTCGTACCCTAACAACACTTTGGTAAGCTATCCCAAAGCCTTTCCCTTAGCTTGCTTGGTGACTCCACCTAAGGGACGTTCCTTTTCCCTTTTCCTTGATGAGCTCATCTTGAAGCTCATCTAGCGACTCCACCTTCCCAGAATCCTTTTTTCCCCCTGGGAGGTTCAAGCCTTCTAAGGTTTACCAAAGAAGGCCTCCTATCAAGTCTCCCGTTGTTAAAACACTTTTCCATAATACCCTTCCTCTTGTTTCAATGGCTCTCCCTTGGGAAAGGGACCTCTAGAAACCCCTTAACATGGCCAATATCTAAGTTTATCCTAACAAAATGCCAACAGAAGTCAACAAGTGGTTTCCAAAGTTCCCAGGAAACAATGTGATAATTGTTGAAGACCACATTTATGTCATGGGCCGGGACATGGACAATGCAGGTATTGATTATGAAGATGTGGCGATGAGGTGATTTGCTTCATCATTGACTGAAGAAGCCCTCTCAAATCATTATAGGAAGGGCCCTTGTACTCCAGGCCAACAATAACAACAGTTTCAAATATGGAATGGTAGAATGGGTTGTTCTTGGAAATGTTGAAAGGAATGTCACTACATAAAAATCTTCTAGCCACAAGCTTATTGGCCTCCTCCTTCTCCCTTGTTTTAATTATTGACCAAATAAAAGGTTGTCCCCTAGGCACTGACCTTTGGAACAAAGAAAGTTGCAAATGCCAAGGGCATTGTCAAAGGTGTAGTTAAGGATTGGGTTTCCCCTGCCCCTAAGAAGGTTGTGGTTCTCATGCTTATTGTTGCTTTAATGGCAAGCCTAAGCCTCAATTCTTCCCTTTGATCTCTCTTCTGAGCAATATCAAGAATTGATTGATTTGCAATATGGACAACTTCTGGGGTAGATGCAAGACAAATATCCACTGCATGCCCTGGGATTTTGGCAAGGTGGTATTTCAAGCGGTTGATTTTGCCAAACATTTACATTCCACGTAGCTTGCAATTCAACGTCAGTCAATTATGACCCTCATATGGTTCACCATACCCCCACATTGGGTCCAATGGCTTTGGCATTTTGTAGGGCACTAATTAAACCCATGGCACAAAATAAATGGGCAAATCAACACAAAAGAATGCTACAATCAAAATATCATAGTTGGATAAGCATTAAATCTTCCATTAAAAAATAGCAAGAAGAGGTATATCTAATGGACATTGCAAACCCTATACTAAATCTTGAAAAAAAAATACAAGCAAATTTTTTTTTACATACCTAGGAATATGGATATGGTAGATCGGAATAAATCCCCACTCCACAATTGCTCGGTTGATGGCAATGAAAACAATAGATTTCCCCTTGTTTACTTGATGGAATATGGTCACAATGTTCTCAGAGCTCAATCCCTTAACTCACTTTTGCAAAATGAGGGTTAAAAGACCAAGAATATGATTATAAGGCGAGATTGACGTAGACAAGGCAATAAATTCCATCAAATCATGATATTTACTAAAAATATCGCGATATTTTGAGTGTATAGCGATATTTTCAAAAGATGAAAATATTGCAATATTTATCGACAATATTATCAGCTTGGGGAATGGCTCGCAATATATCACTGATAAATGTAACACTTTGGACTATCCAACTGTCTTATAAGTTGAGAGTGGTGCTTGGCTTGTCATATATCAGAGGTTGGCCAAGACTGGTTTGTTGGATGGCCTTTGTCTCATTTGTCAACACCCGGATACAGTTAGGCATTTTTTTGCGACTTCCAATTTGCTAGGTGGTGTTGCAATTGATTTGAGGATTAGTACCCGAAGCTTCTTTAGGACAGGTTTCACTGGTGGGAGGCGTTGTTTGGTGATGGCCAAGCTTTTGCTTGTAATCGCACAATCTGTAGTTGCCCAAAGCCCAAGGCAAGTGAGGCAAGATTGGCGTAACAAGGGGGTGACCTATCACTGCCACCTTAATAGGAAACCCCTTTCTGTTTAGGAGTATGTTAAGATTACCCCAAGGGAGACATCCCTAGTGACCTAAAGGGCTGATGAAACTAAAGAAAGGATGCAAGAATACCCCCCTCTCACTGGTCACTCAAGTTAAAAAGTCTTTATATCTTAAGAGATGAAACAAATGTAAATGGATGAATTGTACCTGCCTAGAACAACACAACAAGCGAAAATATGGCATTTTCAAGTACAAAATGATGTTAGTGCTTCAATAAGACAATATACCACTGAAATGTATGCTAACTGATATAAAATTGCAGCAAAATGAAAGTTTACAACAACAATAAGTATTTTATAACAGCTGCAAGAAACATGCCTCAAAATTGCTTGAAAAGACAATAAGAAGGTAACTTTTACTAGGCAGAATGATAATCAATTGTCACTAGCAATTTCTTAGGTGTTTAGCTAGCATTAAAAGTCAATTTTGCAGAAAATTTGCTGCAGTTAGATGGTTGTAGCAATCTTTTATAACAGCAACAAATATGTCTAGATCTAGGTTAGAGTTAGTTTTAGTTAGTGAAAGCTAGAAAGTTCAAGGTTTGAGTGTTGGTTTGATCTCTCTACAAAAGGAGTGTAAGGACTAGTTCCTTTAGAGGGTTATGGAGTCAAGAGTTCAACAAACATTCATTTGGAGTAAGCAACAAAGTGATTATGTTATCTAAGTAAAAGAGGAATCTTAGAAGAGTAGTAACTTAAGTCTTCTTTGAGATTCAGCCTTTGGGGAGGTGAGCTACTAGAGAATAGGCAGTTCTAGGCCCTAGCGGTTTTCCTCCTTCTTAGACAGTTGAAGAAATATTTAAATCCAATAACAATTGATCAAAACCCTAGAAGAAGAAATCGTTGTTTAAACGGCAAAAATCGAAAAAATCACGCGTTTTTAAGCCCGACGATTTTTTCTTTTGAAAAACACGCGATTTTTTAGACAAAGAAAAAATCACGATTTTTTGAAAAAATCGGGTAAAAAACGCCAAAAATCGCCAAAAACCAGCAGGGTCGCCTAGGCCGCGGGATAAAGAGCCCGATTTTGTTTTTTTTTGGTCATTTGTTTTTTTTTGTGTGTGGAGCAGCAAGGGAAGAAGTTTGTGGAGGCCATCAAGCGTTTTTGAGGTGTGCAAAGGCAGGGTAGTGGATTCATCCACAAACTTTGAAGATTTTTGTGGTGGAGCAATGTTCAAACTTCAACCGGTTGGATCTTTGAAATTTTCATCCACAACCTCCAAGCAAAGGTATGTATGCCCTTCCCAATTCGGATGCTAATTGTTTCCATACACTTGCATGTTTTCTTGCTTCTTTGTTTGCTTAGATTTAGATTTTTTTTTTTTTTATCATCTTGCCAATAATTTATAGAATAAACAAAATGTAAGGGGTTTTTTGGAAAATTTCATTGGTGTATGTAGCTTGTTTTTTTAGTTTTTTAGCCACCTAGTTGATGCCATTTTTCATGGCTAACATTCTTCTTTGGATGGCTGATTTTTTAAATTAATATGCTGCAATCTTTTTTTCAAGTGGGGTTTAATGTATTTTTTTGTGTTTTTTTTCCCTAGGTCCATTCGCATAGCACTCAGCAAACATGCCTAGAGCCTTGGATCCAATGTGGGAGTATGGTGAGCCTGAAGAAGGAACAAACCGACAATCTTTAACATGCAAATTATGTAAGACACGTATTAAAGGAGGAGTATACAGGTTGAAATACCATTTGGCCAAAATTTCGGGGTTTGATGTTGGGCTTTGTAGCAACGTGACCCCAGAGATTATGAGAGCTGCCCATGATGCAATTAATGTAAAGGACAAAAAGAAGGAAGAGTCGGCTACAAAAAAAGCTGAACTTGTAGCTTATAAGATGTATCAAAGTTCACCAAGGATATCTTCCCATGCCACTAAGGATAGTGGGAGGGGCTACATAGCCGCAGATTCACCTGTTGGGAAGATCCCATCTTACTTTGTCCCAAGAACTGGATCTGGAGCACAACCATCAATTAAATCAGTGGTTAAAAAAATGGAGCAGCAAGAAGCAAGCAGGTTAATGGGGAGGTGTCTTTTCTGGAGTGACTTACCTCTTAGCATCACCAGAAACAACCCATTTTGGCAACCGATGTGTGATGCCATTGCTGTTGTTGTCCCGGGGTTTAAAGCCCCTTCATATGAGGAGTTGCAGGGGCCTATTCTTCAAGCAGAGAAGAAGGACATCAATGCCAGGTTGGGGGAGTTCAAGGAATCATGGGAAAGCTCCGGGTGCACAGTGATGTCTGATGGATGGACAGATGGGAAGGGTAGGACCCTTCTCAATTTCTTG
>JASDQU010686474.1:3151-14544 GCA_032191745.1 Picea mariana
GGAGACCATGGCAGTATGACAAAAATTTCATTCATGATGGGAGAAAAAAGACTTATACTTTGGAGAAGAATGGTAGGACACACATGTTGTTGTTGATTAAGGAAAAGAAAGTGAAGGAAGAAGCCAACACAAGTATACTTCTCATGAGTGGGAAGGAACTCTTGAGTGAATTTAATAAGGAACAGGAGATGCATTTTGTTGTAGTGAGGAAGCTGAAAGTTATCCTTACAAGTACTTCTATAGAGGATCTTCCCGAGGAAATTCAGGAACTGTTGGAGACTTTTGCTGACATAGTAGTGGATGAGTTGCCAAGCTCATTGTCACCTATCAGAAGTATTATCCATCACATTGATTTAATACCAGGAGCAAGTCTTCCTAAGAAAGAAGCGTATATATTGACACCTAAAGAGAATGAGTAAGTAAAAAGACAAGTTCAGGATTTGTTAGACAAAGGATTGGTCATAGAAATATTGAGTCCATGCACAGTACCAACTATGTTGAGTCCGAAGTAGGATGGAGGATGGAGAATGTGTACAAATTCAAGAGACATAAACAAGATCACCATTAGGTACAGATTTCCATTACCAAGGATGGATGACTTAATGGATTGTTTGAGTGGAGCGAACTATTTTTCAAATATATATCTGAAGTGTGGATATCACCAGATATGGAAGAGAGAAGGTGATGAGTGGAAAACAACATTCAAGACAAATGAGGGGTTATATGAATGGCTTGTTATGTCATTTGGCTTAACAAATGCCCCAAGTACTTTTATGAGGTTGATGGATGAAGTGTTGAAATATTTTATTGGTAATTTTGTGATCGTATATATGGATGATATATTGGTCTTCAGTAAAACTGAAGAAGAACATTTGAGGAATTGAACTCTAGTAATGAGGAGGTTGCAGCAGGAGAAGCTGTTGATAAATTTAAAGAAATCTTATTTTATGAAGACAAAACTCATTTACTTGGGTTTTGTGATCTCTTCAAATGAATTGAAGATGGATCCTAAGAAGGTGAGAGAAATCAGAGAATGGCTGACACCAAGGAGTATATTTGAGGTGAGAAGCTTCCATGGACTAGAGAGTTTCTATTGGAAGTTCATTAGAAATTTAAGTGAGATCGATGCACAAATGATGGATACAGTGAAGAAAAGACATAAATCTTTCAAATCTTCAATGATGGATACAGTGAGAAAAGATTCAATATATTGAAGGAGAAGATAACAAAACAACCGATTCTGGTCTTGCCAGATTTCGGGAAGACATTTAAAGTGAGATGTGACGCAAGTGGAGTTGCAATTGGAGCGGTCTT
The DNA here is from genome assembly GCA_032191745.1 of Picea mariana. Classification (NCBI taxonomy): domain Eukaryota; kingdom Viridiplantae; phylum Streptophyta; class Pinopsida; order Pinales; family Pinaceae; genus Picea; species Picea mariana. The sequence continues at coordinate 4,466 of JASDQU010686474.1, forward strand.
AAGACAAGATAATAGGCTTGTTTCATATTTGAGTGAGAAGTTGAATGGTACTAAGAGAAAGTACTCCACATATGATAAAGAGTTCTATGCTATAATTCAAGCCTTGAATAAATTGAGGCATTATCTTATATTAAAAGAGTTTGTTTTCTATAGCGATAATCAAGCTTTACAATTCATAACTAGACAAGAGAAGTTAAACCAGAGACATGCTAAGTGGATAGAGTTTATGCAAAATTTCACTTTTTTCATTAAAAATATTTCTGGTAATACTAACAAAGTTGTTGATGCATTGAGTAGGAGATGTCTAATTCTGCAGGAATTTCAAGTGAAAACCTTGGGGTTTGAACACCTTAAGGAAATGCATTATGATGATATAGATTTCAAAGAGACATATGAAGCATGTACGAATCTTGTTCTTAGGGATATAAGTCAGTGAAAAGAGTACCTAATTCAATATGGGTTACTGTTCAAAGGGTGCCATTTGTGCATACCAAAGTGCTCGATGAGAGAGAATTTGATGAAGGAAAATCATAGTGGAGGTGTAGCCGGACATTTCAGCCATGAAAAAACATTTGCACAACTAAAAAATTCATACTATTAGCCAGGTATGAGGGAAGAAGTGAAGAAGTTTGTGAACATATGTAATATTTTCCAGTATGCAAAGGGGAAGAGATAGAATACTGGGTTGTATCGACCATTTCCTATTCTAGAGAGGCCTTGGGATGCAATAAGCATGGATTTCGTGTTGAGATTGCCAAGAACACAAAGAGGAAGTGATTCCATATTTGTGGTAGTTGACAGATTTTCAAAGATGACACACTTTATCCCATGCCATAAGACTAGTGATGAAACGTACGTTGCTAAATTGTTTTTCAAGGAAGTTGTGAGACTTCATGGGTTGCCTATGAGTATTGTTTAAGACAAAGATACCAAATTTGTTGGTCATTTCTGGAGGACGTTGTGGAAGAAACTAGGAACAAAACTATCCTTTAGTTCTACATATCACCCTCAAATGAATGGATACACTGAGGTGGTGAATTAGAGTGTAGGAGATTTGCAGAGAAGTTTGGTCACTGAGCATCATAGTCAGTGGGATCAAATTCTACCACAAGAAGAATGTTCATACAATGACTCAGTAAATAGAAGTACCAGAAAGAGCCAATTTCAGATAGTATATGGAATGAAGCCAAGGGGAGTGTCAGAGTTAAGAGATCCAAAGCATAGTGAATTCAGAAGCACTGGAGCCTAAGACTTCATTGCAGAAATGTAGGAGCTTCATAATCAGATCAAAGAGAAGTTGCGGAGGAGAAACAGTGAATATAAACATGAAGCTGATCAACATAGGATGAAACTTCAATTTGAAGTAGGAGATCAAATTCTAGCACATCTCAAGAAGGAAAGGTTCCTAAGAGGAACATATAATAAACTAAAGTTGAAGAAGATAGGACCATGCAAGATCCTAAGAAAATTTGATGAGAATTCTTATGAGATAGAGTTTTCCGAAGGTGTGGGTATATCACCCATATTCAACATTACAGACCTGTATCCTTACAGTAAAGATAGAACCATAGGATCAGAAGATCAGAAATAGGTTCAGTGGGAAAAGAAGATTCTGTAGCAGATAAGCCGCAGATGGAGAAGATCGTAGATCGACGAATTGGTAAAAAGACCAAGAGGAAAACATATTTTGAGTATTTGGTAAAATGGAAAGGACGCCCAATAGAAGATGCCAGTTGGGTAAATGAAGCAGATATTTAGAAGTATGGAAGGTTAGTGCAGGAGCTCATGGATAAGAGTCCATGAATTTTTAGCCAGAAGAGTATGATGCAGGAGCATCACTAGCAAAGTATGAGTGGAGAACAACTCAGTGCCTAACATGCATTTTGAAGTGAATTTTAAATTTTAAAATGGCATATCACGTAAATCTTTTGAAAGGATTGTAATTAAAGATCATCTTTAATGTTTTGGAGCTGGATGATCGCATGAGATCGTTAGAGGATGTATTTTCTTTTAATTAAGCTACGTGCAGTACAAATTCGATGTGTTTGATCTTATCTGTCTGTCACAAATATTTATTGTAATAAATCCTTAGTAGTTGATAGCTTTTAATTCAATAGGATAGCTCTAGAGTAGTTGGAGGGAAAGGCTTGAAGAGCCTCTCTTGTATAATTTTTTGTATTTTTGCCCAGAATAGGTTGTCGGCATTCTAGCTACTAATAGTGCCGTTGAAACTATTGTAGAGGTTGTTTTCATTGTAGCTAAGAGTTGTTGAAGCTTATCAGAGTGTATAAAAACATGTATATTTCCAATTGAATGAATATAACAGAGAATAACTATTCCAAATGTCTGGTGTTACAATTACTGTGTCTATCTGAATGAATGAATGGTAGCCTTTCTATTTACCTATAATTCTCTGTTATTCACTCATTCTCGTGTTTATGAATGCATTTACATGGTTGAATGTATGAATATGTGAAGATTTATATAATCTTCAATTGTTTCTCTTCTACAAGCAAGTGCAAGTGTGCATAGTGTCTGCAAGGTGTGCGTTGATAGAGTCTATTTCAACTCATAAGCTCAGAAGAGATAACATGAACATTATATGTGTAAAGAGTGCATAGTGTCTGCAAGGTGTGCATGACAGGGTCCTCTTTGACTCAGAAAGTTCAGGAGAGTTAGTTTGATGGTGTGCGTAGACCAAATGCACTTGGAGTCATATTGTTCGGGGGGAATAATAGAGCATGGAAGGACTATTGCAAGGAGTGCATAGTCATCCTTCAAGAGTAAAAATTGAAGGAATCTTGTCGCAAAAGTGTGCAAAGTCGATACTTGGCTAAGTATCGAGAAATCATTCTAAGAAGTTCAGAGTGTTGGAGAGAAGTAAGTCCAAGAGAGGTACCTTGGAGCTTTGCATGCAGAGAGTGCATATTTCCATAAGGATCATGTGACAGAGTCTTTTGATTCAAAATCTCAAGAGGAGTAGTGAAATTCATCCACGAAGAAGATAACTTGTGGGGGAGTACCTATTGCAAGGCGTGCACAGGCTGAAATCCGACTAAGTGTCAAAGAAAGCGCTATAAGGAAGAAAAAATTTGAGGAAGAACAAGCTCAGGAGGGAGAGTGATGAGAAATATTCAAAGGGAGGATCCCTTTAAGGTTTCCCAAAGTTAACGAGCAATATCCATCCAGGAGGGATCGGGATCATTCAAGATTGTCAGATCTGGGGAAAATTGCACGGAGGTTAGTCATGAATGATTTCATCACTTTGGAGTTCGGAGTGTTTAAAGTGTTGAAAAGAGGGATCGTCGAAGTCGCAAAGAGATCCTAACCATTGGCTGTGAGGAGGATGCGTGGCAACGGATTATAAAATCTAGGAGAGAGAACTCTGAAGAAGTTGCGTGTGGAGTAGGTGAAATTTCACAAAGTTGTGAAATCTGAAGTACAACTGGACTGCCAGATCTAGGAAGACACATGGTAGAGAGCCGTGAATTTGGAGGAAAGAATTTCAACATCAATAATCCCCTCCCCTCTTTCAGGATTTGACACAGAATCAGAATTGTCCTCTGACTCAGAAGTCTTCAACTCAACCACGAGGGACTGCTTGGAGAGACATTCTTCGGTTTTGTGCCACAGCGTTTATGGTACTCACACCATTTTCCCATGTCCTTCTTTGTCTTCTCATTTCCCTTCTTATGTTGTGGCTTAGAATGGTTGTCCTGAGAGTGACCGTGTCGACTTGGTCCCTTGTTGTGTGGGTTGGGGCTACCTTTTCCCTGCTTCGACTGTGAGGGGTTTGCAGATCCAAACTCTCTCCTTTTCTGCTTAAATTTTTGCTCAATCTTGACAACGTATTTATAAGTCGTGCCCAATGAGGCGATGTCTAGAAAATCCATTTCTGTTTGAATGTATCTATGCAAACAACTACGGTATTTGAGCACCAAATGACGCTTAGAGTATTTGATACCCCATTAGGTGTGTAGGGTATGAAAAATATTGGTGAAACCCAGTACTGTCTGGTCCCTTTCTTGACGTAGGGTGTTCCATCTAGTGTACTAGTCCTCGTAGCTTCCAATAGGGTAGTATTGTTATTTAATGGAGTCCTAGATGGAATACCATGTAGGGGCCACCAAAAACATTGTAGATTCCTCCACATCCCTTTGCTCAAAGTAAGTATCCCACCAATCTTTAACATGGGGAATGACCTTGAGGAGTGCAAAAGTGATATTTTCCCCATCGAAAAAATTGTGGACTGAAAAATATCCTTTGAGCAGATTCAACCATTTATCTACAGCATCTGCATCTATCATTTCTTCAAATAATGGAATATCAAAATTTACCTGTACCTTGAAGGGGGTTGCATGGCCTCTTGATGAAGATGCTTCTCCTGTGGGCAGTCATCGAAGGATCTGTGTGAAGTTGTCCATCATTTCGTTCCTTTGTCATGCAAGGGCTTCCTCGAGCAACATTTTAATAGGATCTCCTGCTCCATCATCTTTCTTTTTGTCCCTCATGGGTTGTTGTCGGGCTCTTCATGATCGATCTTGTAATGGCTCGACTAATTCGAGTCCCAACTTCTTGTACCCAGATCTTGTCGAGGACATGCATTAAAATAAATGAAGAGTAGATCGATCTGATACCACTGATCCATATTTAGGAGCAGGACGAACTGATTAACAGATTGAATACAATAAACACAAAGATATGGAAAATAACACAAATATCTAGTGAACAATATCTTCTATTAAATAATGAAATAGGCTGAAACTATAAAATTGCAGAACTCAAACACTTGCTTGAATGGTGGTAGCTATCTCTGAGAAGAGATGTGGTTGCTACATGCATCCATATGAGCATAATGGATTACAATGAGGATCCAGAGGCCTTTTTGATATTACTCATGAATTCCAAAACCCTACACATAAAAAAACCTAACCCTAGAAGGTGAAACACCAAAATTCATGTGGGCCCTATGGGTAAGTTGGTGTAATTTGGTACCTCAATTTCCAAGGGTCGTAACTTTTGCATACGACTTCTGTTTTAGGCGTGTGGTAGCATGTTGGAAAGGTCTTTCAAAGAGATACAAATTCCTCTGTCAGATTCTACCTTTGTCAATGGTTTGAATGTGGTGAGCCAAAAAAAAAACATTTAGGGCCCCAAAACGACCCTAGAAGTACAACACGATGTGCTGACATGAAAACATACAAAATAAGCTAGTTGGATTAAGCGAAGGCCACCCGCATCCACCTAGAGGATGTGTGGGGATTTATACAACTCCAATAGTGTAGAATCCACAATTACAAAGAAGTACAAAAGAACGTGCTGATCAAAAAAGGGACATGAGGATCCAGTTGGAATAGATGGGTGGCCACCAATATTTACTTGGATCATATTAACATTTGTGTGATGTTGTATTTTATGGAAGTGGAAGTGGAAGGTGAAAAGAAAGTTTGTATATTTATATACCTTTTGAATCCTCTCCATCCCTTTTTATTTCCCTTGCAAAAATTACACATGAAAGATTAAGAAGAAGGTTTATTATTATTTTCATTTGAAATTTATCATTCTTAAGTATTTTAGTTCTATTAGTCTTTTAGGAAGATTATCTTTGTCATTGGGTTTTTATTATAATTTTGGAATTTAAAAAAAAATAAAATATGCTTAAATAAATCTGAGGTATTTAAAGAATTTAGAAAAGGTTTGTTTTGAGTTTTATAATTTATAATTCTAAATTAATTGATCATGAAAAGAGAATAAAAAATAGAAAAAATAAATTAATATGAAAAAAAATATGACGAGAATATATGTAATCTTTCAAAAATATAATATATACATACGTTTATTGAAACAAGAGCTGCATGACAGCGTAGTCCCTGCCAGGTAAGGTCACGTATCCTCTGTCTCCGTACACATGCAGTACATATATCTAATGCAGTACATATATCTATTGGATATCGCAGAAGATGCAAAGTGTAACGAAATGTGTGTCAGTGTTGATGATAGTGATGTGCTCTATATGTCAACACCAAAGCTATTTCAATGCCAACTAACCAGCTAGTGGCCACTAATAGAGTCTATAATCTCTTCCTGAAACAACCCAAGGTGCTTGTATGGGAAAACATGGATGTACACCCTAGTTGTTTGGCCATGTAACAACGATGATCAATATGCAGCCTATTGCAGAGTCTTTAAGATGACGACAGCTAGTATATATACCGTCGGATTGTCTTGGTATATACGTCGGGATATATCTGACGGTGTATATACCACCTACCACAATCTTAAAGACTCTGCAGTAGGCTGCATATTGATCACCATGTAACAACTAGCTTGGTAAAATGGTCGACAAAGTCTATGGAAATACACGCGCAGAGTACCCAAGGTTCAAGAGGGCATTAATAAATGGAGCCTACTCGTGCACCCCAAGACCTAGTGCTAATAATATTAAATACCGAATTAAATGCTGGCCTACACCTTTATAATAAGGGGTTCAAATTCTTCACCAATCATAATTTTAAAAAATGGTTTAATTTAAAAACAAATAAAAAACAAATCAATATAACAATGTTTTACTTTGGAAAATTGTTTAAATTTATAATCAAACTGCTTAGTCAATGAAATTAATGTCAAATCAATAACAAACTCATTGTTATAGTCCTTCTTTGAATCCTTTTTGAAAAATGAAATAAGATCAATGCAAATCCTAAATAAATTTAATTTGAAAGTTTTCCCATATAAAACCAAAAACCATTTATAAATATAAAAATAATTTTCAATTTGTAAAACCTTTGACATGTTGTTTAGTCATTACAAAACAAATTTGTCTTAAAAATTATGTACTTTTTGAATTCACACTGAAATACAAAGATATATCATGAAAATCTTACAAAAATACAAAGAAATATCACTTCAATTTTCTCGTCAAAATTAAATTTACACGGAGTGCATATCTTCTCCCAAATTAATCAGCAAAAGATAAAGATTTAAAGATTTAGTTTATTGCACGTAAGTGTATTCGGACTCCAGTTGGGCGGTTGTATGAACCGTTGGGAGCGCCTCCATCTTTGGCTAATCAAATTTTCACCCATCTTCCGCAACCCAATGCCAATAATATTAAATACGAAATTAAATGTTGGCCAACACCTCTGCAATAAGGGGTTAAATTTCTTCACCAATCATAATTTTAAAAAATGATTTAATTTAAAAATAAATAAATAAATTCAATATAATAATGTTTGGAAAATTGTTTAAATTTTTAGTCAAACTGGTTAGTCAATAGAATTAATATCAAATCAATAGCAAACTCATTGCTATAGTCTTGCTTTGGCAAGGACTAATAATAGTGGTTTCATAGTCCTATACGAAAGGTTGGACAAGATATACTCAAAATAGATCTTTCATGTTTTTGAGACATTATAAACACAAGCTAAAATGTCAAATAGTAATGGTTGAAATCACAATTTCTTGACTTTAAGAAGATGAGTGTGAAAGGATGGAGAAGACATACACAAAATAGGTCTCGGTTTTTTTGATACCATACAAAGGCAAGCCAAAATGTTATAGAAAGTATTGGTTGGAATAACATATTCTTGACTTAATCATGTTTATATAAAATACATTACTTCTAAATCATTTAGTAATGAGTACTAAGTAAAACTTAACAACAAATGCCAAAATGTTAAAGAAAGTAATGGTTGGAATAACATATTCTTGACTTAGTCATGTTTATATAAAATACATTACTTCTAAATCGTTTAGTAATGAGTACTAAGTAAAACGTAACAACAAATGGCTCAAAATTTTAGAGAGAACAACATATACCTGAATCTCAAGAAATTAGAAGCTTCATAATATTATGAACCATACACCGATTTATATCCTTAGAAAGAATTCCCATCATATTTAGTGATGTTATATCCTTTAGAATGCATCATATGGAAGGATTAAAAAATGATATTGGATGCTTACACAAAAATGGTGGTCCAAAAAGTGGTAATCAGGTGCCTATGAATGTGCTCATATTCTCTGAAACGTGCATGAATTCATGTGATTATAGCCTCAACATTCCCTAAACCGCCATGGAGGCTACCAAATAAACACCAAATAAGCATTCTTATGAACATGTGTGCATTCGTAGGAATGTGAATACTTTAGGAATGTGTGCACACTCTAGGAACACACACATGTTCCCGTGATGTTAAATTGGGAAAATGTCACAACCTTGTTACCAATAGATTGCACCCTACAATTTAGTGGTTATTGAGAAATTTAAGGAGTTGAATTTGAGGAGATCTTAACCAAGGAGAACATGACTCTTCTAACACAAACATCTATTTGTTCCATGTAAGTATTATGATTGAATTTGATTTTTTTATTTCATAATTTATTTAAATTAAAAATAAATAAAAATCCTTTATTAAATTGAAACACACTTAAATAACATTGATCTTGGAGAAAACCTAAACCCAACATCACTGCATGAAGACACACCAAACCCTAATCCAGAACTAGGAAACATAAACATTGAAATTGATGTAGGGTTGAGGCCTCTAAGAAACCATATACACGACTTGATAAATACCATAGGTCCCTCATGATTGTCACTAGCCACATCCCTAAACACCATGGTTACTTCTATTGCAAATGCCCAAGGCTAGTTAACACACATTTTTTATTATAGGGCTGAAATGTTTGAACATTTTAGGATGGGTATAGATACAAACCAAGTCAAATACCTCAACATTTCAAAAAAAGGACCAATGATAGAATTTTAGGGGCTAAACTTTGTCCATGGGATAATTTTTCATGCTTTCTATAAAAAAAAGATTGAAATATGCTTTGTTTTTGAGTTCATAACAAGATTCTTTGAAATATTTATTGCACTTGTGTTGTCACAAATTATTGATATTGGATGATCATATTCTACCTTAATATATTACAACGTCTACTTCATATTTTACCTTAATATTTAATTGTTGTTGGTCTACACTTCCATAATTCATAAGGTGTTTTGTTTTTGTTGACTCTAATTTTTACTCTATTTGGAATGTAGACTGTAGTGTTGGATGTTTTTCTCCAAAACGTGTTTGATAGATTAGCTTCATTCAACATTGTTCTATCCATCTCTTGTATGGTTCAATTCTTCCTTTCTACCACTCCATTCTGTTGTGAAGTTCTCGCAGATGAAAAATGTCTCTTTATTCCATGAAGCTCAAAAAATTCTTCAAATTCATTTGAGATAAACTCACCTCCTCTATTTGATCTCAAGCACTTGATTTTTAAATCAGTTTTGTTTTCAACCAAGGCTTTGAATTCTTTGAACTTCTCAAACGCTTCATATTTTTCTTTTAGAAATGTAACCCATGTCATTCTAGAATAATCATCCATAAGAAACATGAAGTAATTTTAACCTTGTATACTTTGTGTTCTTGTAGGCCCACACAGATTTGTATGAATGAGTTATAATGGATTTATTGTTGAGTACTCCTTTGATTTGAATCTTTCTCTTGTCTGTTTCCCATGCTTACATTGTTTGTAATGATTGTTTGAAGGTTTATCAATATTTGGCATCTCTCTCACTACTTGTTTGGTGCTTATTTTTACTAGATTATCAAGGTTTATATGGCCCATTCTTCTATGCCATAGCCATCTCTCATCTATTTTTCCCATACCGAATTTTTCTCCCTTGATCATATTGAGGATATATACATTACTCGAGGTTCTATATTCATTTTCAACTAATCTTTCTGAGCCTTTCTTCCTGATCTCACAACAAGAATAAAATGTGAGAGTGTATCCTTGATCACACATTTTACTAACATTGAGAAGATTATGTTCCAAACCTTCAAAATAAAAGACATTCTCTATTTTAGTCTTTCCATTATTCAGATTAAGAGTACCTTTTCTAGATATCCTTGTAGTAGTATTATATCCAAATGTTACACTTCCTTTGTTTACTTCCTTCAAAGTGCGAAACTTGTTCTTGTCACCTATTATGTGGCTTCAACACACACTTTCAATGTACCATTTGTTTCCTTTGTTTTGACCATGAAGGGTGGTTTGCACAAGCATAGATTCCTCCT
>JASDQU010686474.1:39912-52240 GCA_032191745.1 Picea mariana
ATGATTTATTTGCTTGGCTGAGATGCCAATTGATTGTGATAGAAGACTTTCCATACGCCAGAGTAGATTTTCGAGGTAGCATGGACTTGGTTCTTCCAGAGGGGGAGGATTAGGATGCGTCAAGTAAGAAACCAAACTGATCTTCATGTCAAGTGTTTTTTAATTTTTGAATGTTATAATTTTTTTATGAGTACATAGAAGGGTCTTTAACAGACGTATCATTTCATCATGCAGAGAGAGGGGAAACACGTCTAGCAAAGATGCCAGAACTGGAGTGTCACGAGGATGCTCAGATAGCGGTAGATCAAGGGGTAGCGGTAGGAGGTCTCCTGGAGGTTGAAAGAAACCTCCAAGGTCTCACGATGGGTATCCCTCCTCTCAGGAGGCGGGAAGTGCCACTACATCTACAAAGACACACTGTGGGAGTGTCTGAGAGTCTTAACTCTCTACTGATGTGAATATCCCGTGCAATGATATGTTACTCGCAACATAATGTGATGCAGGGAGATTAGGATCTCCTTGATGATTGGAAAGTCTGTATGATGATGTTTATGGGTGTGATGACCCACATTTTGCCTATCTATGTACCATTTTTGATGTAATCAAACTTTTTCAATCACGCTGTATATATATACATTTCTGAGTTTTTACAGTGCCAAATGATTTTCAAATGATGATGTATTTTATGTGATGTGTTTTAATTTACATGATGATATGTGATGTGATTCATTTCCTTTATGAAAACTTATCTATGTGCGAGATATCTATCCATAATGTAATTTGCTAACAAATCTGAAATGGTATTGAGTTCTCTTGGTATGTGTCAGTATTCGATAAAATCAAACGTTCATTCAAGACGGTGAAATCGTAGGTCTAGTCGTAGAAGGATAGGATTGTGAATAGCGTAGATTCGATTGAGTTGACAGACCACAAGTTGAGAGTCCAGATTGAAAATTATGCAAGAAATTCCTAGGGAGGATGCTTCGGTTAAAAGTTCGATGATAGCATGATATTCTGCCATGTTATTAGTTGTCGATCCTAAGCAAATACCTTTGGAACTCACCAACTCGTCAAAGTGGCAAATGACCCAAGCTATGGAAGCAACGTTCTGGGTGTGTTGACTAGCACCATCCGTAAACACGACAAAGATAGGAAAGGGAAATGTCATCTACGCATGAAAACACAAGACACAGTATAAGCGGCTAAGGCAAAAAATCAAGCACACAAAATAAAAAGACACACCAAACTAAAATACAATAGTGTACAAAGCACATATGCTAGATGTCCTAAGCATAGTACTTCTTAAGGTAAAGCCCGTTCTGAGGCTCACCCAGGAGATTCCTTCATAGTACTCTAACTCATAGGTGCCTCTATGTAGAACACATTTCATGATGTAAGGACCATGCCATAGAGGTTCTAACTTACCCGTCCCTAACTTGTCATGAGCCTGGTCATAAACGAGGACTAGGTCTCCTTATGAAAAAGTGCGAGGATGCACAGACTTGTCGTATTGATTCTTGATTCATTTTTTATATGTCTCATTGACGAGAGCAACATCACGATGTGTTTCATCGAACCTAGTCAAGTGTAAGAAACGTTTTTCTTTAGCAGAAGTGTGGGGCAAGAGTTCTACTTTGATTTTTAATGAATGAATTTTTCACTCAATTGGTAAAACAACTTCTATGTCATATACTAGCTGGAAAGGAGTGAAACCAATAGCAGTTTTTACTGAGGTCCGGTAGGCCTAGAGAGTGGAGAAAAGTTGTAAATGTCGGGATGTCTTGTTGGCCCCCACCATCCATTGGATCATAGTTTTGAGGACTTTGTTGATAGCTTCAACTTGTCCATTCACTTGAGGATAGTACGGGGATGAGTTTTCATGGAGAAAACCCAACTTGGCATGCAACTCACTCATCATCTGGTTTTTAAAGTGTGAACCATGATCAGTGACAATGGCGTGTGGAACACCAAAACGAGTGATGATGTGGTTAAAAAAAAAAAGAGTTGCAGTACGACCATCATTCAGAAAGGTAGGCATAGCCTCATCCCATTTTGTAAAGTAATCGACGACAATGATTATATAATCGTGCCCCCTGGCTGAGGTAGGCTTACATTGGATGAAATCAATGCCCCATTTGGCAAATGGGTTGATGGCAACAATGGGATGTAGTGGAGCAGGGTGGGTTCGTGCCTTTTTGTGAAAAACTTGGCAGGGTGGGCATTTTTTGACTACCTCAATACAATCTTTGAAAATTGAGGGCTAAAAATAGCTCGCACGTAAGATTTTATGAGCGGTAGACATCCTAGAAAGATGACCGCCACAGACTCCAAGGTGTCAGTCATTAAGCATGCGTTCATCCTCTTCATGAGTTAGACATCGTCGCAGGATAGTGTCAATGCTACGGCGGTATAAAGTGTCGTTGATAATAAGGTAACGACGAGAATGGTGGAAGATACGACGACACTCTTCATGAGAGATATCGGGCTGAAAACATTGGGTCTGGATATAAAGAAGAATATCTCCATACCATGGATTGGACGTGCTAATGATGAAAAAAGTTTCGTCTGGAAGAGAATCTCTGGGCTCAGTATCTTCATCAGCACGGGGAAGGTCGCAAATAAGCTTTGCAAACATTAGGGACTTTTTAGCTTTAGATTTAGTGAACTCGAGATTGAATTCCTGAAGGATAATGATCCATTTCGAATATTTCCCCTAAGAACTTGACCTGTCAAAATGTGGTACATGGGGTTCGATTCCACAATAATCATGGTGGTGCGTAGCAAATGTAGTGACAGAATCTCTGGATAGCAATGACAGTTGCCAGAGCCAACTTTTCAACATGTGAATATCTAAGCTTTGGACCAGATAGAATTTTTCTCAAATAATATATCATGTGTTCCTCGCCATTAGGGTCCTCTTGAACTAACACCATGGAAATAGTGGAAGTGGAGGCTGCTAAGTAAAGAATATAGTCCCTTGTGTAATTCGGAGGATGTAACAAAGGAGTGTTGGTTAATGCATGCTTAAGAGCAGTTAACGAGCGTTCAGAAGTGTCATCCCAAACGAAAGGGGTGTCTTTCTATAACAAGTACATAAATCCTTTTGTAATTTCAGTATAGTTACAAATGAAACGATGAAGAAAGTTTTCTTTCCCCTACAAACTTTGGAGTTATGTCATATTGTTAGGTGGAGGTAAAGCCAAGATAGCCTTAATTTTTAAGGGATCCACCTGAATCCCGTCCTTGGAAACAACAAATTCGAGGAGTTAGCCTGATTCGATAGCAAAAATACACTTATGTGGGTTCAAACGAATGCGGTAGAACCAACATTGAAGAAAAATAGCCCGTAGATGACCAAAATGGTCTGATCGATTGGATGAGTGGGCAAATAAGTCGTCGAGGTAAGGTTCCACAATATGTTTGATATTGTGGAAAGTGTGGGACATGGCTCGTTGGAATGTAGCATCAGCATTTTTAAGACCAAATGGTAGCTTTCGATAGGAGAAAGTTTCCCATGGGCAGATGAAGGTTGTCTTATGTTGATCAGCAGGTGAAATGTCAATCTGGTTATACCTCGAGAAACCATCCATGAAAGAGAAAATTACGCTACCAACACAATTATCAATGATCTGGTCGATAAAGGGCATATGATAGTTGTCTTTTGGACACACCTTATTGAGGTCCCTATAATCAACACAGACATGAATGGTCCCTTGCTTCTTAGTAACCGGAACGATGTTCAAAACCCATTTCGTCAAAGGGACATGATATATGAAGCCAGATTTCAATAATTTCTCAACTTCTGCCTTAATAGCCACGGTCTTCTTAGGATGGACCGGGCGGAGTTTCTGTCGAAAAGGTCTTACACCTGGGTAGGTTTTAATCTCATGCACAATGATCGAAGGATCGATCCCTGGCATCTCTTCATAGCTCCAAGTGAAGACATTGCGAAATTCTTTAAACAAAGCAGTATAGGAAACCACTTCCTTAGGTGTACAATTAACATAGAGATTAATATTTTCTACGATACCTTCCTTGATCAAAATATCTGTTTCGACTATAGAGGTAATGTTGCCTAAATTCCCTTCAGAAATAACATCTTGTGTAAGTATAGGTGATTCGAGAAATTGGACAACATCAGGGGGGAAGATAGAGTGTATATTTTCCTGGATTTCTTTGAGAGGTGGAAGAAAAGAGGATCGATGATGGCTATCGTCCCAAGGTATGTTGTCAATGCTAAGAATTTCCATTATTGATTCACCAGAAGGAAAAGTTTGGGAAATGTAGTCGAGTGCAGATGTCAAAGGACTTAACCACGATGGCATCGAGTAGCTGTCGGGTGCCAATAGATGTTGGTCATCCGATGAGGGAGATGCAGATCGGATAGCAGCATATGAGGTTTCAGTTGGACTAAGTGGCATGGTGTCACCTAGGACATCAAACTCCAATGGACTAGGTACAATCCAAGGGTCAAATTATTCCAAGGATTTGTAAATCGTAGTCGAAATCATATTGATTGTGGCAACATGATGTGTGGTGGGTGGAAGTGGTGTAGGGAAGGTACCCATAAGGCTAGAGTCTTTCAATAAGCCAACACCAACGCTTTCATACATGATCTTGTGATATCCTAGAAAGGGAATATTGTTGGTAGTAGGAGTGCAAGCATCAGGTGTACAAAAATCTAAATGATCGATAGTGACAATTTTACCTTGATGAAAAAATTGCACACATCGAAATACTAATGAAGCAATGATAGACATAGCATAGAAACAACTTATTCTAAGAAATAAGTTGTAATCGAGGGGAGCATCGACCACCTCGACATCAACAGAGAGGTATTTTATGCCCAATTGGATGGACAAGGACTGCAAAAGTCCATGGGGATTAAAACCTTGCCCGTCGAATGCACATAGCATCGTTGGGGATTTGTTAAGTGCAGGTGATTTCAAGCTTTTCCAGCAGGCTAAAAACATGACACAAGTAGAGTCTCCTTCATCCAAGATAGTGCGGTGGATTTGCTGATTATGAGTAACAACATCAACTTGGAAAGAAAGTTGATGAGAGAGGCGAGGCGAGAAATTATCCAGGTTAAACATGATATTGTTGGACGTATCAGGATCAAAAGCACCAATAGCAGCCAAGAGCGTTCTATGTTGACTGGGGCAGTGTTGTATAACTTTTAACATAGACATAACACATGGTGCTTGTGCTAAATATTCAACAATGTTGTAGTTCTGGGCGACACATGAACTGGGATTAAAGGTAGATTTACGGATAGTGCTCTTAGGAGGGCGTAAGATAGATTCGAATGCAAGTTTCTCAATCTGAAGTGGTCCAGATGCAGGACTAACTAATGGAGGACTAACGGAGGATGGTGATGGATCCGGTAAAGTACCATTAGTGACTTTTCCTTTGTCGGGTTTAACTAGAGTGTCACAAGTCGTAGAGCGAGTGGTTAAATCAATCCCATTTAAGAGATAGATATGGGCACTTATTGAGGCTTCATCATGAGAAGGGTGGCTAGAACTGCCCCCTGGAGAGGGGGTTTGAGCAACCATAGATTATTGCCGAGGAAAATGCTGAGTAAGCATGGTGGGTTGGGAATTCCCTTTGAAAAGTTTGGCCACTTCATCACAATGTGGAAAGTCTCGAGTGTAGTGATCATCACCACAAATAAGACATGGGAATTTCAGCTGCTGTTGTGGTTTCTTTTTGTTAGCAGGTGGTGGGTTTTGAGCTTTGGGTTGTTCATTATTGTTCTTTTTGGTTTTTTTCTTTGTTTTCTTCTTACCTCTAGTTTGTTGTGAAGGGGTAGATTGAAGTACATTCACCTCAGATATTTGAGTTTGGGGGGAGGTAGAAGAGGGTGCAGTCGAACTGGAGGTGGATGGCAGAGAAGATCGAATAGTTGTTCCAGTCGATTGGGACAAATATTGTGTTTTGACAGAGCCAATAACGCCATATGCATGTGATGAAGACAAAGGTTTGGATGGATCAAAAGTGGCACGAGTAACATTTGGGATTAACTCATACATAGTACTAGACTGTGAGTAAACCAGATCTAAGTATTATGCCCTGGAAATGGATTCATCTTCTGTGACTACACCACCCATGGAAACATCATGAGCGGTCGAGGGTAACAGTGATTTAGTGAACCATTCCATCAATAATTGGTCAAGAATGACTGCTTTGATCAACCTTCAACATCGTCTCCACTCATGAATATGATCAGAGATATGCACGAAGTTTGTCTGACGAAGGGAGGTCAAGAGTTCGGTACCCGTCTCATATCAAATGGGTAGTTGAAAGTGCGTGAGAAAGGACATGGCAAGGGAGTTAAAATCTTGGAAAGAACCATGTGGAAGTTCGATATACCACTTGGCTACTGAGCCCGTAAGTGTTCACCGGAAAAGACATAAACGGATAGAGTTGTCCATTAAGGAGTTCGATGAACACCATAAATGGAAATTCATCACATGGTTATTTGGGCCTTCTCTAGGTTTACCATCAAATTTTGGAATATCATAAGGTAGTTTAGCCAAAATCATTGGCCAGAAAGGATAATGACGTATAGAATCATTGGTCAACCGAGACAAGTCTGGGAGATCCAGAGTAGTAAGGAACGGTAGCTGTCAGTTAACCTGAGGGTGATACTGGTGTGGCATAAGAACACCATTAGGACCATAAACTGGATTAGGTGAATAATTGTAACTAGTAGGTCCTCCTACATATGGTTGTTGCTGACCAGAATAGAGAGGATTCGAAAAGGGTTGAGAAACATTTGGGAGCGGAGGATAACCTGATATTATAATCCGGTTGATGGGTTTGTCCATAAAGGGGATAGACATTTTTTGCATAAGGAGGATAAGGTTGTTGTTGTCCTTGAGGATGTTTCCCCCCAAGAAATAGTGGATTTCCCAGAAACAGAGTGTGCCAAGGATTGGGCGTTGTAGATGCATTCTGTCCAGAAGGTTGATGATGGGCTATAGTTTGAGGCTGCCCCACATCATGAGGTTTCCCTCCGAAAGGAGGTGTCCCCCCGAATGGAGGTTTCCCTCTGAAAGGAGGTTACCCCCCATCATGAGGTTGAGTCCCTGGAATTTGGAAACCAGACGTAAATGACTGACCAGTGCCACTTGATGGATTAGAGCCACCAAGACTAGTTCGTCTGGGTTGTTGTAAAGGTATTGAGCTTCTGGGTATAATGTGGGTAGTGTTGACAATAGAAGTATTGAGTGCTCTGTACCCAAGGGGAAGTGACGAAGAAGGCCTAGATGAAAGTGGTGTACCAATGGGAGCTTGGATAAACACCACATTATTGGTGGGAATAGTCGCAACGTGAGGGACCATCGTGGAATGAGCCATCTAGAGAGAAATAGTGGAACTTGGACCAACATACTGCATGTTCGGACCAACAGACGCTGTGGTTGAAATGATAGTTGTGCCAGTAAAATGATCTAAAGGTACGGTATAGGTAATAGAGGTTTCGCGTATTTGGGATATGACATGTATATCAACACCTATTCCTAATCCATAAAGATCTCGCATCATGCAAGGTGGGCTTCGAATTATATCAGTCCAAAGTGGGTCTCCGACTTGCGGGCTTGAAAGAGACCCGGTCAGAATTTTAGAAGGATCAATGACAACAAGTTCTCCAACTGAATTCATCTGGAGAAAACACCTTTCATATCCCACAGAATTGTGGAAAGCCTCCATAGGATCCGTAACAAGTCAAAAATTCTAGGAATCAAACCAAGCAAACAAAACTTCTCTCAATGATCGAACTAGTTGGTGGTGAAATCCAATGTCATGTGATCAAGTCAAGAAGGGGATATGATATGGTGGAACAATTACAATGGCGACCTGCTTAATGGACTTTCACCTTGGTGCAAGCTTCCATGCAGTAATTGTGAATTTACCCTCCAAGGAGCCCGAGTGAGTTTGACCAATGTCTGTTCCAGGTACAGTGAGACTTCCCTTCACCATCACCTCATGTAAGTACCTAAAGATTATGGAAACTAAGGACACCAACTCGCAGTCATCCCCTGGGTGAGTATAGTCGACAGTCTAGTCTGAACGTATGAGCAGGATAACAAGTCCGAAATCCTTCAAGAGAACTAAGGACAAGTGGACCGGTAGAACTCCAAAGGACCCTGAATGGATTCGGAGTTCACAAAGCACTGAGACCAAATGAAACCAGCTGAGCCTCAAGAAGAACCCTCAATATACGATCTGACCACTACAAATAGTTGAACCACGGAGGGATAATCTCTGTAATTCTCCCAAATGTGACCTCGTGTGTAACCCCTGTGTGAGAGGGGGATCCCAGAAAGCCTATACGACAATTGGATTTTTCTCTCCCTACCGCAAGATGATAATGTTTGTTTTGAATACTTTGGAGAGTTATACTCATTGGCTAATCCAAAGTGCTAATCCTAGTCTAATGTTGGTGGAAGATTATAAAAACAAAATGTTCTAGATAAATTTTAATTAGCGTTAATTTTGCAGTTGTTTTTACTCAAAGGGTGTATGACAATGAAACTGATGGTATTATGACTCAAATCCCAAAAAAATGCATAAGAAATGATAAGCAGTCCTTTCCTTCAATGAATGCCTATTTAAGGGAAAGAGAAGGGTGATCTTTTCACTTTCAAGCAGTAAGATGCAAAATCCTTAATCAATTTGTTTCTCAATCAAATCCAATGTAATGCTAAAACTCATAGCAATCCTTTCTAAAATCCAAAAACAATTATAAAAAGTATCCTTTTGCTTTATGTGTGAATGATAATCAATCCGATATAAAACTTCCTATGTCATCCAAATTGCAAAGTCAACAAGGGTCAGACAATTGAAATCAAATTACACATAAACAATGCACTCTTGTTGTGATAAAACAAGAAAGACAAAGATGACAAAAAATTGCAAAAAGAAAACCAAAAGCTCAAAAAGATTGAAAAAGGCTTGGACAAGATGACCTCAAAGATCAAATGGAAAGGTGCATAGATCTTTGAATCTCCTCACGAAGGCTTCTACTCAGTCAGATAAATGAGAAGAAAACAACAAGTTGACTCTAAATTAGCAAAGACAAAGAGTGACTTCAACGCAAGGAAAGAAAATGTCAAAATTCCAAACAAAAGAGGATCAATTCTTAGAAAACAGGGTGTTGAAGGACAAGACCAAGATGAACTGAGATTGTAAAAATCTTGAGCCAATGCCAAAATCAAGAAATTAATTCAAAGAGTGAAAATCCTAAAAAACATTTCATAGAAAAGGGGCAGTGCTCTGGTGTAAAAGGCACCAGAGTGTTCCAACGTTCTGTGTTAGGCCAATAGGGAGCACTAGCTCTCTCATAGCAAGGGAAGGGGAGAGCTAGGCTCTCAAAACTCATAAAAATACCCAGAAAGTCAAAATTCTAAGGAAACTCAGTCAATCAGGGTGAGTATGATGAAAGAAAGAGGAAATCAATCAGATCTAAGAATCAAAGACTGTATGGAGAAGGTCAAGAAGTGGGAAAAATGCCAAAACAAGATCTAGGAAAGGAAACAAAAATCAGAGCTCCTCCCCAGTGGAGTTGCCAATTTCTGTTACAGGAGAATCCTCCTGTGGACAAGTGGATTCCCTCTTGGTATCTAGACCCCTAAAACCAAGACAAAAAGGGTGCTATAATTGGTCAATGACATCCTTTTAGATATAATTAAGCTAATATACGAAGAGGAAGAAGAAAAATGTGTACCTTGTTAACGGTGTTTGTCATCGCAAAGTCCAAGTTGAGCTTCAATACCAAGCTCCTCGATAGGTCCTGTAGAACAAACAAAGATACAACAAGCTTCCTATTCTACTAAGATTATCCCAAATACAGATCTATCTACTAGAGACAAGTTTATGTGGAACAAACATAAACTTGAAAGAAAGAGGCCAAGCATATATGTATATTAATGAGAACAAATTGAAGAGTACTTACAATCCTCTGATGAAGGTGCAACAGCTTCTTCCAGATCTCCTTGTCCAACCCCTTTTCTCAAGTAATCTACACTGATTATACTTCAATGCCATCTCACTTATGGGATCATAAGTTTGGTGTAATTCTCAATCTCCATCTATGATTTCACCATGAGGAGGCCTCCTTATATAGGCTTGGAGAGGCCTAACCACTTGAAATATATTTGGGATAAGTTGAGGATTCCTCTCCTTCAGTTGTGGATCTCCCCTAAGATCATTCCTTGACCTAAGATTTGAATCCAACCACCTTCAGATATTGAGGGGATTCTTCCCTGATTTCCTCCAACGAACCAAATTTTGCCCAAAAAAGGCCAGCACTCCCTCAAAAAGGGACACAGAGCATTGGAACACTCCCCTAGAAGAGGGTACAGAGTGTCAGCACTCCCTGACATTATGTAGGGGAGTGCTCCCTTCCAAATTTGACTTTTGAGTGGCTTTTTCAATGGAAAAAGGCTTGTACTCCTTGTCAATTGATTTCTCTTCTTCAAGACTAGTCTTGGAGGTGTCTTAAGTGTCTTTACGATGTCGTTAGAGAGACGACATAGACAATATAATGTTTGCAACACTTGTGACCAATATAGGACACTTGCGATATTTGTAATGACAACACTAGACATCATTGCAATGGGTGATTTTGATGTGTAACAATGCTCCTAAAATTAGTTTCAAACATGTCAATTTCAACGAACAAAGGAGATATATAGAAGTACTTCAGGTAAAAATTTCAGAGTTATATTTCCAAAATTGGATACATGGCATGTTTTACAAGTTCGTTATTGGGAAAATCCCCAAAACAATAAGCATTTGGAAAATTACCATTTGATAGTTCAAAATTTTCTCAGACCTGGTAAAGGATGAAGTAGTGAGTAGACCTAATGAAGGAAGAAGCAACGAGCAGACCTAGTGAAGGTTGAAGTATCAAGAAGACTTGGTGAAGGTTGGTGTAGCTCACATAAAGAGATTAGTGTCTCTTTCTAAGTTGGTTCTTACCGGTGGGGGTTGGTGTCTTCAATATATTGGTGTCTATGAAGATCTGTAAGAGTAGGTTGGTGCTACTCAAGCAAAGAGATTGGTGTCTCTTGCTAATTTGGTGCTTAGAGGCAGGGATTGGTTTCTCCATTAGATTGGTGTCTATGAAGATCTGTAAGAGTATATTGGTTCCTACTCAGATTTTTATTAGTAGATATTGGTGTCTCCAATATGTTGGAAAAATATTTGTAACAGTAGATTGGTGCCTACAAAAAATTATAAAGAGATGTTTCGTGGTTCTCTCCCAAAAGGGTTTCCACGTAAATACTGTATTCCATGTTCTGCAATTAATAGATCTCATATGTGATTTTTTTCTTATGGTTGATGAATGTTTGAAAAAGTAAAAAAATATGTCTTATATTGATTCACCCCCTCCCCTCTTAGTATAAGTGTGTGCTCAACAATTTGTAGAAGAGAAGGTTCCTTTGAAAATAATATAACCACTAGAAGGTAGATCTCAGGAGCACATATGGAAATGGAAACGAAGATTGATAATTCAAAAAATGAATACAAAGGGAGATAAATGATTAATTTAAAAGAGGAACAAAATTCCAAAACAGGGGTGGAAGTATATCTTAAAGAAGAACTTGTTTGTGCCTTAAGTTAAATAAAGAAGCTTAAGAAAAAGAATTTGAAACAAAAGGAGAAGTTGTAGAAATATGAATAAGAGTATTGTGGTGTAAAAATAAAATGTCACAAAGCCTTGAAGACATAGAGAAGACTATTATAAGCCTAAATATTCAACTGGAAGAGGAAAAAATGATGGAAAAAGTGGTGAAAATCCAACTAAAGGAAAATGAAGAAAATGGCAAGAAGTTGGACACTGAAATTATTTCCTTAAGAGAACAATTGGAGAAGTTAATTACTCAGTTGAATAGAAGCTTGAAGTTTGAAAAGAGCATTAAAATCTTAGATGATATCATCAAATGCCAAATATCACCACTCATTAAAAATAGTCTTCTCTATGATAAGAGTCAGATGACCACCAAAGAATATTCAAAAGATACAGAGACACAAAAAAAAGTAAATGAAGGAAAAACTAAAAGCTATGTTGATGTACTCAAAAGCTCCATCAGTGACAAAGGAAACAAGAAGATAGAAAATGATGTTCCACAGAAAATTGACATTCCTCCCAAAGAAACCAAGGACAGATTTAGAATATATTTCCCACCAAGATGGCCTTGCATAACTTGGTACCCAAAACTCTTTCCTTCATTATTGTTTTTCTTGCAATCACTTTGGTCATAAAGCAATAAATTGAAGAGCATATGCAAGAAATGATCATGTATGGAACAAAAGC